>PVKA01014422.1:0-52484 GCA_004027165.1 Ctenomys sociabilis
CAGGATGTGTGTGTATAGACAGTACAGTTGGGATAGATAACGCTGTGCTTCTACATAATTCTATGAGAGGCAAGATCTGCACTAATGGTGGTTGGACAGGATATTATGTCGGCTTTTAGTGCTATGGTCATCCACTAGGTAAATAATTATTGAATCTTTGATATAATTCAGCTATAAAAAAACCTGTAAATATAATTTCCTGTATGCACCTTGTACAGTACCAAAACGTTATGAAAACAGTTTGCAATGTATTAATTCATCGGCTCTGAATGGTTAAGGTGTCTTGAAACTGTCTGATTGACATTTGTATTTTAATAAAATAAAAATAAATGGAAAAAAAATAAAAAAAATAAAAGTTTGAAAAGTGATTATGGGATTTTACTCTCCTTCAGCAATCTCTGAGGGTTTTAGTTATTCTCTGTTCTTTACAGTGCTTAATATTATCTTTAGAAGTATTATTATTATCTTTGACTACATTATTTTATCAATCTTAGTAGCAAATGGTGCTAGCTATGGTCACCACTAATTTCCTTTTCCTGAGCACAAATTAATGCTAATTTGTTTCCTACCTTATTGTCTACCAGCTCTTACCCTATGTATTCCTTTTGGAATAGATAATGTAGAACATCTGTTTTGGGGAAAGTACTGATTCATTTTCCTATAGTGTCAGTTTTGTTTCTCACTGCTTTCATGAAACAAGCAATTGTTTCATTCTGGGGTACCCTGAGGTTTATCTTATTCAGTATGCTTTTCCTCCCATTCTTTTACGTCATAATGTCTATCTGTCATGTTTCACAGCATTTTCTGCATTAGTTGAGGATGAGAAATGTTTTTCTAAAATTGTCTGTAAGATGATATATGAGCTCTCTCATTTTGCAGTTTTTCCATTGTCCATGCTATTTATTTTTCTTGCTTACTCACTCAGGAATGAAAGAATCAATCTGCTCAGATTTAATATTTGTGAACATTCAGCATGTGCAATGTGTTCTTGAACCTGTTCAATATGTACTAGACCATAAGTTTTCCAGTCCACAGCTGGAGGGCAGAATGACATGTTCTAATTCAATATTAGTTTCTAACAGGATGCCAGCAATGTGGCTTTTGGTGCAAATATATGATCGATCTGTCCATCCTTCACCACTTCCTCTCCTGCACACAAATAGAGACCTCAAGCATCTCTCCTTTGAGCGGTGATATTTTTAAAATTCTTTCTTTCTTTCCACCTCCTACCCCTTTAATCTGTGCTGAGCATTTGTTGCAGAATTCAGTGTGCTACTGACTGGTCCTTTAACAACATTGTTTTGTGAAGACTGTAATTTTATACACATACAGCAGTAATCCTCTGCTGGTTGAAGATGATTCTTTTATGCTGATGGATGGCTGAATAATTTTCAGGAAATCAATGAACTATACCCTAACTTTGCTGAAATAATCTATTTTTTAATTGTTTGTTTGTTTGTTTTTCCAGAATGAAATAACACATTAGTCAATTCTGATTGCCAGTTTGGTAATACAGGTAATGTTAGTTATACACACCCTCTAATCTTCCATGAAGAGACAACAGTTCTTAACTTAGATATTATGAGTTTTCCTCCTTCCTCTTCTAAAGTAGACAAAAACAGGGACTTCTTGGCAGGCATCTAATCTTTTCTTAAATCTTTTCTAGTTTTAAGATTTTTATTATCCTACATACTCTTTCCATGAATCTTAGCTGAACTCATCATTTGACCAAGTCTTCATCTATGTGAATAATTTACATGGTCTCTACATAAATAAACATATGAAAATATATTATACACTCTCTGGTCATCTTTATTATTTTAATGTACTATCTTATCCAAAAAAAATATTTTACAGATAATAAACATCCTGAGGCAAAAGGATAATCATATATTTGCTACTTTCATCAAGAGTCCATTAAGTTTGCATCCCCAAAGATTGGAGATTGTCTCTAAGAAGTGCTTATTTTCAATTATTCTATATTGCAAACCTAGGACATCTAGCACTGCACTAGGAAAATAGATATAAAACAAATATAAGACATGTTACTGGCTAACTTAAGCTCCTTCTCCTAGCTCTACCACTGTCACTGATTAATCAAGTCTTGATCCGAGGCACAAGATTTTTTTTCTACTACATTGCAGTCACCCCTCCAATGCAGCATGTATCATGTTAAATTTAACTAGAGACCTCATAATGGGAATACTACCTGTGCAGAGCAATAGGTATTTTCTTGTTATGATATCCATCCTACAGAGGAGGCAAATGAGACATAAGAAAGTTCTGCAAGTTTACAAAGTATTAAGGTAATTCAAAGCAAATCTCTGCTCCCACCTACAATACTTTATCTGATCTTGATTTACAGGTCTTGATGCCTTTGTCTACATCCTCCTGGTGCTAGTATTGAGAAACAAAACCTGCCTTCCAGAATAGATATGACAAATGCCAAGTTTAAAACTGAAAAGATTATGTTATATGATAACAAAAGCCTTAGTTAGGGTCAAGGAATGAAGGAAACTCACCTGAAACTTATTCCCAAATACACCGTTTACCTGTTCACAGCTGTTTGATCCTACTCATTAGGAGCTATGCAGCTAAGCAGAGTAGATCTCTTAAGAGCAAATGTACTAGAAGGATGCTCAAAGAGTAGTAATGGATGTAACTGAGATTTGAGATGCTCTAATGACTTTATATTTACCATCTAAGAGATTAAAAGTTAAAGGCTACAAGTCTAAGAGAGAAGTTATTTGCCTGATAAATGCTGGCTATTCAGTTTTGTTCAAATATTCATGGAGAAAATACAAAAGACATTGGGGTGGAGGCTCAAGTCAAATGAGGCTATCTATGCCTCGAATTTATTGATATCAATAACAATTGTCTTTTACTTTACACTTACAAAAAGCATAAAGTATGATTTTCCTTGGAAGCACAAATTTTAAATGTATTTTTAGAACTTGATTCAAATATTTGATTTTACAATTCACCTACTGTGTTTTGCATTTCTTTTTTTTTTTTTTTTTTTTTTTTTCTTTTTTGAGACACGATCTCACTATGCAGTTCAGGCTGGCCTTAAGCTCACTTTGTAGCTCAGGCTGGTCTCGAACTCCTGCCTCAGCCTCCCACATGCTGGGATTACAGGCCTGTGCCACCATGCCCAGTGGTGTGTTTTGCATTTCTATAGCAAATATTTTTTTGAGAATGAATAATTTCTGGAAGCTTGTGAGAGTTCAGCTTGTAGACTTGACTAGCTTGTGACTTACGGAGAGGTGATTGTACCAGGGGCACTGAGGATTAATCCACTGATGTATATTGCTAAACTTGCGATAAGGAGTTGGAGGCCCACTGAAGGAGGTGGGACACTGGGGACAACTGGAACTCCCTCCTATTCTCTAGCTCTCCGTACCTCAAAGCAAGGAATTTTCCTGTTGCAGTTTGTGTCTAGATGTTCCCCACAAATTCAGGTAGCCATAGATGGGAATTTTGCAGGGGTTTCTGCTTTATCTAGAGTGTGTGACACTGGGATTCATTTACAGGACAATATTAAATTCCAGAACACTAAGATTGTGGGTATAAACATTACTTGCCCCAACTAAGCTGGATAAAATACAAGAAGAAAGACACTGTTCAGGTTATTCCCTTGCTTATTTTACTACTTTCTGTCCACCATTACTGCCTCTCTGCAATTGCCTTCTACCATGCCACCCTGCTTGGATCAGCCCATTATGGACTGAAACCTCTACAAACTATGAGCAAAGATAACTAGTGAATTAGTTTATTCTCCTGTTACAATGTTGAGAGACAATGATAATAGTTGTTAGTACCTGCTACAGAGCCTAAAATGATTCCAAGTCCCCTCCTTGGAAATAAGGTTAATCTACTTCAGCTTTCTTTTTATAAGAAATTTCAGACAAAGGTCTATTTCCTTTTCTCTAGATTCATGCTTCTGTAAAACATTGGGGGCATTTTCCAAAATCACTTATGACTTCTTTTTCACAATGAAACAGTATTTTATTTATACTTTTGCAAGGTTAGTAACATGTGACAAAAGGTTTTCTACTGACTAATGGCTGATTTTAACCAGACATGATGTTTCTCTCACGACTGAAGTAGCTGGTTTGCTTTAGGCACTGAGGTCTCGACCCACCGACACACATTTGATCAATTTCCTAGCTTGCATGGCTCCCAGCATACCTTTTGGATTGTAGGTATTTGAAATCAGCGAAATATCCCAATAAAGACCAATAATCCATAACAACAGTGAATTATCAGTGTAGCTGGCAATTGTCAAAACTTATTGACTTGAGTATTTCACAGCTTAGTATATTAATATAGCTTTATTTTTTATACCTTGAGCTTATACTTTTCTGGTGCATGGTTAAGACCAAGTTAAAGCAAGACCTATATAACTAAAAATGTAGCTTTTGCTATCTAAAGAGGATAATCAAATCCCTTCAGGAGTTGCCCTGGAACCATGTGCACCGCCCTGTAGATCTTTTGTCAGTGTCAGCCATCTGGATGAGTCATGCCCATTGCTTGAATGATGCTGTGAAAGACTGAGAGAATTTTTTTGCTCTCTAGGTGACTCTCCCTGTGCACAGCATTGATCACTTTCCTCTTTTGTCCCATAATCTCCTTGATCAGAAAATTTGGGACACCACTGAGTTACAGGGTGTTACAGTACAGGTTCTTTATGCCCTGAGTCCTCAATGGCCTTGGATGGGTAAAGCCACAATGTTGGCTATCCTGTTATAATGCCCATATATCTGTCTAATTTTTGGTCTACAAACTTTAGTTTTTAAACAACCAGAAGAAAACCTTAATGATATTATTAACCTGTAAAAAAGGTAGTTAAGCTTACCATCACTATCTGTGTGAATATCAGACAGATACCTTAGACATAACATGCAACTGTTATTTTCCGATAACCATGGATATTATAAAATTTAAATCGCTACAGAATGTTAAAAACAATTACACATTTTCACACAGAAATTTAGAAATCAAACCCAATAGAACATTGTAGCAAAACATTCCCTTGACACCGATTTTCTTATCTCTCATTTTCTTTTATTACCCTTTTTCCTACAAACACTAACTTGGAAAGTATAGCAATAACTGATATGGCATTATAAGCAGTACAAATTTAGAAGACCAAAATGACAGGTACTTAAAGTGTGGCTTTACTGTTACACATTGGTGTCCTCACTGTAGTTTCTTAGTTCACAGATACCAACATACAGAGTTAGTCAGAGTGAGAATTCTAACCATTAAGTGCTGTTTTCAAAAACCTGATGGAAATTCTAAGGTCCATTGCCTTAACCATCTTCTTTATGAAAATGTATGGTTTTGCCCCTAACATATTTCCTAACTTCTTTCCTTTCTCACTCTATGTTGTTTAATCCCTGCATTCTCTCCTTCCATTTAACTGTGTTATACCTTGCAATTTTTATTACTTCCTTTGAGTTTTTACACTAGGAAGACAATACGATATTTACACATGTAGGTCCGGTTTATTTCACTTATGAGTATAGCTTCAAGCTGCATCCACTTTCCTATGAAGGCTTCAAGATTGTTTCTTTATAAAAAAATTTCCATTGCATAAAAACATGTTTATCTTTTTTCATCCATTCCTCAGATGACAGACATTTTGGTTGTTTCCATGATTTGGCTATCATAAATCGTACTGCTATAAACATAGACACACATATATCACTATGATATGATGATTTCAGTTCTTCTGGGAAAATTCACAATAGGGGGATAGCTAGATTGAATGGGATTTCCAGTCCTAGTTTTTTGAGAAGTCTCCACACTGATTTCCATAATGATTAAAGCAGTCTACATTCCAACCAGCAATCGAGAATGGTTCCTTTTTCCCTTACAACCTCTTCAACATATATTGTTGGTTGATTTCTTTCTGATAGCCATTCTTGATGGGATGATATGGTATCCCAATGTTGTTTCAATTTGCATTTCACAAATGGCTAGTGATGTGCAGTATTTATTCACATATTTATTTGTTTCTTGTACTTTTTCCTCTGAGAAGTGTGTGTTCATCTCAGATGCCCATTTTTTCATTGGGTCTTTGAATGCTGGGACCCTAATGTTTTTATTTCATTATAAATTCTAGATAGAAGACATTTCTCTGAGTGCTTATTAGTCAATTTTTTTTTCCAAATTTGTGAGTTGTCTTTCAATGCTGCTGGTAATTTCTTTTGATGTGCAAAAACATCTCAATAAGAGGAGATCCAACTTGTTCATTTTTTCATGTATTTCCCATGCAATTTGATTTTTGTTCATGAACTGTTTGCCTATTCTCTATCTTCAAGATTTCCTCCTACTTTCTCTTCCAGGAGATTTGGTGTTTCTATTTTAATGTTTAGATCTTTAATTCGTTTTGACTTTAGTTTAGTGCAGGGTGATTGACATGAGTCAAATTTTAGTTTGGCACATCTAGAGATCCAATTTTATCAGCACCATTTGCTACAGAAGCTATCTTTCTTCCAGTAAGCATGTTTGGCTCCTTTGTCGAAGATCAAGTGGCTGAGTGTGTTTGTAGTTGCATCTGCATCATCTAATCTATTCCACTGATCCTCAGGTCTTTTTTTTTTTCCAATATCATGCTGATTACATAACAGTAGCTTTATAGTATAATTTCAGGTCAGGGATTGCAGTGCTTCCTACCTTGCCTTTATTGCCCAGGGTTGCCTTTGCTATTCTAGGTCTTTTCTGGATCCAAATAAATTTTAGGAATGATTTCCTAGGGTCTGTGAGGTATGTTGTTGCTATTTTGATAAGGATTGCAATAAATCTGTATAACAGTTTTGGGAGCACAGCCATCTTCACAGTGTTGGTTCTTACTATCCAGGACCATGGAATATCTTTCCATTTTCTGAAATACTCTACAATCACTTTTTTCAGAGGGCTGAAATTTTCATTGAATAGATCTTTTACTTCTTTACTTAGACAACTTCCTACGTATTTCATTTTCTGAGGTGCTATTACAATTTGCTATTGTAAATGGTATTGTTTCTCTAATTTCCTTCTCAGTGTGTTTGTTTTTTGTGCAGAGGAATGCTATTGAGTTTTGGGTATTGACATTATATCCTGCTATGCTACTGAACTTCTGTATTAACTCTAGTAGCTATTGGGTGGAGATTTTGAGTCTTTCAAGTAGAGTATCATGTCATATGTAAATGATAGTTTACCTTTTTCTTTACCTATCCTTATTCCTTTTATTTCACTCTGTTGTCTGACTCTATCTAATAATTCCAGAACTATATTGAATAAGAGTACTGATAGAGGACATCCTTGTCTTGTACCTGGTCTGAGAGTGAAATATTTCAGTTTTTCCCCATTTAGAACTTTGTTAGCAGTTGGATTGGCATAGAAGGCTTTTATGCCATGTCTTTAATTTTCTGCAGGACTTTGAACATGAATGAGTGTTGGACTTTGTCAAAAGCCTTTTCTACATCAATTAAGATGATCATGAGGGGGCCAGAGAGATGGCTCAGAGTAACAAGCGCTTCCCTGGCAAGCACAAGGGCCTGAGTTCAATCACTGGTTCTGAAAAAAAAAAAAAAAAACAGATGATCATGAGGTTTTTTGTTTGTTTCTATTAATATAGTGTATTGCATTTATAGATTTGCATAGGTTAGACCATCTTTGCTTTTTCAGTATGAATCCTACCTTTTTATGGTATATAATCTTCATGATGACTTGTTGTATTCTATTTGCTAGGATTTTCTTGAGGATGCTTGTATCTATGTTCATGAGGGAGATTTGCCTGCAGTACTTTTTTAATTGCATCTTTCTCTCGATTTGGTATCAGTATAATACTTACTTCTAGCAATGATTCTAGGAGAACTGTTTCCTCTTCAATGTCACTGAAAGTTTGTGGAATATTGGGTTTATACCTTTTTGAGACAGGGTCTCACTATGCAGTTCAGGTTGGCCTTATGCTCACCTTGGAGCTCAGGCTGGTCTCGAACTCACAGCAATCCTCCTGCCTCAGCCTCCTGAGTGCTGGGCATGCGTCACCACACCCAGCTCATATCTTCTGTAAATTTCTTGTAGAACTCAGCTGTGAATCCATCAGATCTGGACTTTTTTGTCATTAGGTTTTTTATTACAATTTGAATTTCATTGGCTGTTACTGGGTTTTTCATGTCCATTAAGATTTGTCTTATGTAGTTGGGTGTTTCCATGTTTGGTATATACATATTCTTCTGCTGGATTTCTGGGATCTTGATTATTATATGCCTGGCTATATTTTTAATTCAATTTATGTTATTTGGTATTCTACATGCTTCAGTTATCTGAGTATCAGATTGTTTCCCCATTTGGGGAAGTTTTCTGTTATTACTTTTTTTTGTTTTTGTATTTTAGGGAAAAGTCTACATGGTGCTCAGGGTCTCACTGCTAGGTTAGACTCAAAGTGATCCATCTGTTTACAGCCACCCAAGCGCTGGAATTACAGGCATGCACCCCTTGCCTAGACTCAATTGCAGTCTCAATGCGCTCTGGGGACAGGTCCGGCACAGCACTCTTAGGGATCGATCTCCCAACCCCTGCATCTGCTTGCAGGTACTTTAATCTGATGAGCTATTTGGCCAGCCTTCTGCTATTCTTCTGCCCATATACTTTTTACATCATTTGTATTGACTACTTTCTCACTGATACCTGTCAGTCTTGTTATTCACCTTCATCATCTTGCAGATGTTGAATTGTGTTTTTCTGCCTCCTAGTTGTTTTTAAGGGATCTTTTCTTATCTTTTCACTAGCTGCAATGGTGTCTTCAAGGTATAAAAGTCTATTTTCACTTTCACTCAAATGGTTTTACCTGCGTATGATTGAGGTTTTAAGTTCCTGTATATATCTCTTTGAATCTGTTTCATGCATTCTATTTCTTTCTTATATTGCTCATTCAAGAATTCCATCATTTTTCTGTTTTCTATTTTTTTAATCAGTGGCCTCTTTAGAACCACTTAGCAATTCTTTCATTATAGTTGTCAATTCTTTTCTTATTTGGTAATTATTTTTGGTCTGATTCCCTCTATACCTTATTGCAGTTGTTTCTTTATTTCAGATGCTGTTATTTCAGAGATTGCAGGAATGTAATTTCCTATTTCTTCTTCGCTTTTGCGTCCTCCATTTGTTTAGGGTGGTCTCTGGGCCTGAGAATGCATTTTGGTCCTTCATTTTGTCATTTTATATAGACCTCTCTTCTGACCTTTTGTGTACAACTTTGATGCAGTTATTACCTTGCAAAGTACCAATATTATTACCCAAGAGATTATGTGTTTAAGTCAGTTATAGTTTTGTAATTACAGAGCTATAATTAGCAACACTAATAATGGGTAGTGAGATATAGCAGTTGAGAAACTTTTGTATCTAGTGAGTTCGTATTTTAGACCCTATGAGTATACATGATTGTATAGCTAAGCAGATATTAGTTTGGGAATTTTTATTTAAATTAGTTCCCCTACGCTCTGTCTGATCACCACCCCTTTTGTACCTATAGTCTTCCAGGCAGACTAGTTCACTCTACTCTCTTTCTCTCTTGATTAAGAGAAAGAGAGATGATACTCTTGTAGATCTGTGTCTAGCAAAGTATCTCAGCTCATTAGGCCTGGATCTACCAAGTTTGAAGTGTTCCAAGTGGGCCTGGTTTGGGTCTGGCTGCTATGCTCCACTTCTTCCTGCTGCAACCCATGGAAGTAAACCCTCAATGCCCCTCTGGCAAGATGTTCTGCTCCTGGATTAGTTGAGTGAGTCTTGCCCCTTGCCTCTGTACAGGGAGTTCTACTTCAGGGTTCTCCACCAGGCCTTTCTGATGGAGGAGGTTCCAGACACACTGGTTGCACTTGAATCAGGTGGGTATAGAAGGTCACACACACCTCAAGGCATTTACTTCTAAAAGTTGTCTTTCTGTGATTTCTCATGCCCCAAAAGGACCATCTTGGTACATACTGAGTCAAGTAGACCCATCCATCAGAAACACTGTGCTAAAAGCTAGCATTGGCCTTGCCTCACTTCATAGAGATATATTCCATATACTTTTAGTCAGTCCAAAGGAAACATATATAAATGTGTTATTGAGCCAGCCCAGCATGCTGTCTGTATCAGCTCCAGTAAGAACTCCACCATTTTTCCATGCCTGGCTGATTATCACTTCTTTTCAAATCACGACTCTGCAGAACACCAATGTTCGCTATGCCTATGCTACTTCAATACTGATTCTCAAGACGGTACATTAACATGTGGGCTCATCATACCTGGTATTTATGCATCTTCTCTTAATCATAAAAAATTGATTCAAGTTTTCATCTACTCTTTATGAGACATCAAAATATTTTTCAAAACACTCTAGAATAGAATGTCTACAGTGGCTTTCTCCTCATACCTATGTGCTACCTTTCTTTTACAATGTATTTTCAGGGGTCTTTTTGTTTCTTATTCTATTCCAATAGAGTCATGAGGAAAATGTTGTTTTTAGCCTCATTTTTTAGAGATGAACACACCAAGGTCAAACAGTTAAATGAAGGCAAGGCTCCATTTTTATTGTTAGAATTCGGATATCCCTAATGTTGTAATGTCTTGCGTTGATGCAATGGACATCTACTTAGGTCTCTGTTCATCCTTACACTGCTACTAGATTGTGCTTAAGAAAAGAATTGTTCTAGAATAACATGCCTATTAAATTATATCCACTTACTTATACTTTTAAAATTCATTAAATGAAATTAGGCTGCCCTTTATAGAGAATATATTTTGCATAGCCCTGTTGTTAAAGCAACAACAGTCGATAATCCAGGTGAATAGAGTCTGTGCCCTAAAGGTGTTCATATACTGAGAATTACCAGCAATCCTATCTCTCCATGCAGCAAACAGGACTTTCTGAAGGTAGAAACTGGAGCAGCTCTTAGCCAAGACAGAATTGATTTATTTTTATGTTCAATATAATGACTACTGTGAAAGATTCCATGGTACTAATATCTTAGCATTTGGTGTATGGGAAAGATACAATAAATACTTTATTTCTAAAACTCATGGCAGCCTTATGACGTGATTTTATCTTTACCTTATAAAAAAAGGAAGTCAGAGCCTGAGATATATGCTCAGGATCTCAGACAGGGTAGTTTTCCCCTGCTTTTCTTGCCACTCTAAGAATTCTGTGCTGCTGGAACAGTCCAACCTGGCAGCAATTTCAAGAAGCTGTCTTTGTACAGGAAGTGCCTGAACAATAGTCACAAGGGCCTGGAGAACTACGCTAATAAGAAAGACATTTCATATATTCCAAAATTTACACCCACACTTTGGCTAGGGTTGAATTATGATTAACCCTGATAGCTACTTTTTTAATAATTCATCAAAGTCTTTGTTGTCTATATTTAGTCAGTCCATTATTTATGGCAATAAATATAATAGTTTTCAATTTTTCAGGCATTGGAGTATAAATGTGAAATCTTTGAGGAGAGAAAAATGATACAATTTTATGGGAATTGAAATATGTTACATATTAATTTTAAAGCTCATATAGATTTGTAATTCTTTATTGAGAATATTGAGGTAGGTTATATGGTTATTGGATTATTCACATAACAACTAGGTTTTAGTAAAGAACTATAAATGCTAAATTGTAAAATGGGGGACCATGCTTTGGATGACTTAAACTATTTTAAATTTTTTACTTTCAAAGGAAAGATTTTTTTTATTCATCTTAATGAGAAAAAAAGATAAAATAGCAATGAAACAGTTTTAAAACATGTTAGTAGAATGGTTACAATAATCAATAAATTACATACTGTTGTGTTCATAGTAGTAATTCAAAAGACAAGATGCAGACATGATACCTTGTCTAAACAATATTAGTACAAACTTTTATTCTCAATGAAGTAAGAGAAAAATATCCTGTAGCTGTATATCTGTCCTGACTCTCTTATGCATACGTATTTTTTCTTCTCTTTTTCACAACAAAACTGTGAAGGAAAGTTATTCTAAAAATATTTTTAATTTATTTTTCTAAATTTCATCCCCTTTAAGATAAATTTATAGCTATAAAATGGTACCTTGAAAACTTTCTATCATATGCAGAGGTGTGAGTGTGGATAATTATTAATTTAAATCATCATAATACCACAATGTGGACCACAGCTCTTCTTTTTCAGAAAGTGTAACTTGTCTTTCAGCAAAAATATCTTAGTTATCATTCAGTCATAACCACCTTCACATCTAGGAGACTGTAAACCAAAAACATCCACAAAATTATACAATCTGTCTGGGGACAAGGGGTGGAATCTAAATGAAATATTGTCTCATCTCATCTGGCATTTATGTTGTACATTTTGTTTTGAGGTTTTGTCTTGTTTTCCTTTTGGATCTTGAGGTAGGTTCTCATTGTATAGTCTAGGCTGGCTTCAAATTTGTTACCCTTCTGCTTTACCTTCTGCAGTATTGCCGGTGTTGGGATTATAGATGAGCACTGCCATTCCAGATTGCTAGTTATTTTTTTTTATGCTTAAGAAAAGGTCATTGACTTGGAAAGTGGATGACCCTCTTTATCATTTTACAGAATTTGAAAGGTTTAGGACCACACATTTCTATTCATTTATTTTCTCCCCTACAAGGGCTTCCTGCCTAGGGACCCTACTTTCCCTAGAGCCATCTCCAGAGACCCTGAAACCCAGACCAGCAAGAGAACCAATGTCACAGGTAAATGATACATGTTCAGTTCCTTCAAAGTTTATGGTTGCTATTGTACCTGTAGCTATCACTGAGGAGTAAAAGTTACATATCAGGCACATCAGCTGGGTTCAGCCTTCTTGCTCTAAGCAGATCATCAGATCAAAGAATACTTATCTAGTCTGAGATTCTGTCAAAGCTGTTATGGACACAGTTTGAGGGACTGATGCAATGACCTGAACTTGGTGGGCAAGCTGTACCATTTGGTAGTGAAGAAGGAAGGGGGAGGTGAGGAAAGAGAGAACAGAGATCAAAAGGTAAAATAGAAACAAATTAGGAAACTAAAAGATGTTTTCTTCAACAGTCAAAATATTTTCAGCTTAGAGAACTAGTATCTCTTACTTAATCACAAATGACAAAAGATAAAATAAGATTAAGTGGTCAATTTACTAAACAGCAAGGAAAAAGAAACCAGGGTCAGGAGTTTATGGTCTTATGGCTGAGGAAGGGGATAAGCAAAGAGAAGACAGTGGAGAGAAGAGAATCTTATAGCCTCCTGCAGACATGTGGCTTTTGTCCGGTGCTAAGGAAACCATTGAAAGGATCAGCCTGCAGCTTCCCTTGGAAGTGAGGTGTCTTGATTACTTTTCTCTCATTGCATTTTCTCTCATTGGTATTGAGGCAAAATACCCAACACCCAGTATTAAGGAAAGAAAGGTTTATTTAGCTCATAGTTTGTAGAGGTTTCAGTCCATAATCAGCTGGCTCCAACGCAGGATGGTATGGTGCAGGAGCAACAGTTCCTGATGGTGGAAGACAGAAAAAGCAGAAGGAGCAAAAGAATAGGAGAACAAACCTGTTTCCTCCTTTGTATACGTATTGGTTATCTGCCCACACCCACACCCACACCATCTCTATGCTCTCCTCTTCCACAAGCTCAGGATGTACACAAAGAGCAGACCCAGGCCCCTGCTGAATCACTTAGTTGAGCTTTTAAACTTCCCAAGTTGACCCAATGCAAAACATTTTAGAGCAGTAAGGGTATGCTTTTACACTCCAAGATGTAGAACTGCTGAGTTACTTAGTTAAGTTTCTAGACCTTTCAAATTGCCACAGTGTATGCAATCAAGGGCACATTGTGAAGAATGTTGTGCCTGTTCTGGCCAGCACAAGATGCCTTTGTCATAATATGCTATGATAGGGCCCAGAGCCAGCACCAGTAGAGCCAATAAAGACAATCTTCCCAGGGCAAGACTTTTCAATCTTCTGCAATAAGAACTATCTGCTGGAGAAGGATTCACTGAGTGTCATTCACTTGCTGATTTAAGAATATAAATGTTTGATTAGAAGAGAAGCTGAAAGCTGTGGTAGAGGAGATGAAAAGACTAGCTGGAAATACGATCCCATCAGCTAGTGCGATGCACCACACCCACCTGCTCCCGCTTGCTGGAGGCAGGCATCACAGGAAGCTAGACAGACTCATCTTCATGCTACTGCTTGTCCAAGAAGTGCCTGCAGTAGTGCTGCTGATCCAAGGTTACACCTTCTTGACACCGCCCATTGTTTCGCTGATGTGCATGTTCCACGCACCAGTCATAGGTAACAGAGACTGAACTGAAGGAGCAGGTCTCAACAACAGACTTGAGAGATGGTCAGAAGCTAGTTGACTGATTTAGCTTCAGCTTCTCTGGGATATAAGTTCATAGACTTTATCTCTACCTGAAATGACTGAGGAGGCAAGATGAGGAGACTGCCTTGGTGACAGAAGTTGACTAGATGAACAGTAGTGCCCATGCAAACCCATTTGGCTGGCTCAATCACTCACCTGAGTCCCAGTGGAGGGGTCACACACACACACACACACACACACACACACACACACACACACACCCTGGATCTCGGCAAGGAGGAAGGCTTTCCGTGGGAAATCCCAACAGTTGGACAGGAAAACAGAAAAGGATGAGATGTCCTTGTACTTGACAAATGTTGGAGAGGGGATTATAGTTTCTACCAATCCCAATGAGCCTCTGGGTCCCAAACTCTTATGCCTGTTCTGTTTGTGTTCAAAGAGATGCCATCATGCTCACTGCCTTGAGCACTAAATACTTGATCCCCTGATGGATGTTATGACTTTTTCTCATGTAAAACTACACTATCAGACAAAACAGGCCAAGACCAAGCCAGTCTCATATTTCCAAGGGTGATTTTTGTGAATGCTTCCAATTAAGCAGTCATAGATAGGTTCCTAAGAGGAGCAACAGTGTTTCTCCCCAGTGTTACTGCAATCACTCCTTTTGGAGCCAGTTAGCATACCTTGGGCATTTCCATTCTAATGAGCAAAGCCTAATTAATTTTTTTCCTGTGTTCTTCTCAAGAAGTCAGGTAATCATTAAATATCACACACACACACACACACACACACACACACTTGTCTCCTATGAAAACTTTAGAGCCATTCTCCCAAGGTTACCATGCCATGGGCATGTGGGGGAGGAGGCAGAAGACAGTATTTTACCCTTCATACTGCCACCTCCACACCAGGCCTTGTTCAGGCAGGAAAAACTTCAAAGTGATCCAAAAAAGAGAGGCCAGTGATCTCTGAGAAAACAATGTTTTCTGTAAGTTTGAGAACAAATCATCCTGAAACTATTATCCCGAAATTAATTCTCCAAGCACTTAGTGAGTATCTTTCATGTGTCAAGCTTGGCTTCTAGAGATACCAAGATAAATGGTAACACTGTGAAAAGCCTGGGGGGGGGTCAAGAATTTAGGGTGTGACTCTTAGCACTGAAGTGTCTTCTCAGGAAGATATCCTTTGGCCCAAGTTAGCCCCTATTGTGGCAGGAAAGACTGGTCCCCTTGCTGTTTTCTCCTGGTGCAAGATAGGGATAAGGTGTACCTGGCTAGGGTGAAAGGAGGAGCTTATTCTCACAGAATCCAGGCTTTGAAGAACTCCCTTGAAAGTCCCAATTAGCTTTACAGATCCCTAAATATGCTTTCCCTTAGAAATGCCCCCTTTCTCCGTATATGTCCAGATTCTGAGCATACACAAAGCCAATGCATGAGAACCTTCAAGAAAAAAAAAGGCTGTTTTATTCTATCTCTTCTCTTTCTTTCTTTGTTGTATTTCCCTTGTTCATTCTCTTTGCTTGTATTTTGCAGCACAAACTATGCCCAGAAAACCTAGTGGCTCCTCCATACCTATAATAGCAAGCCTGACTTGCTCATCTTGTCCTTTCATGGAGTGTAGAGTCACTGCAGAGCTGTTGAATGAAGTAACAGGATAAATCATCCTTCTGGTCTGTATTTATCAGGGTCTATAATTCATAGGCTTTAGTGGGACATTTTCCCCTTTTCTACTGATTTTTGATAGAAACTTGAAAGTGAATATTTTTCTTCAACATTAATTTTCCACTCTTTTCCTTGGTGCATGCTAAAGACTGAAATTCCCACCTCTGTTGCCTACAGCCAAGCTCAAGTGAACAAGCTTTCCCCAGATCCGCAGCCCGAGCTCTGGGACCAGCTGAAATAGAACGTGTCCTCAAGTTTTCCAGCAAATCATTGTCTTCCTTTATACCCTAACATGAGCACTAATAAAAATCTGTGCTTTAATACACTATCAATCATTAACAATAGACTGCACCTTTCACCAGATTGTAAAAGATGACAGTGCAGGACCATATTGTTCACATTCTCAGTGTGGAAAATGCAACAGACAATGTCACTTGCCATCAAAGCTCCTAACCAAGATGAGGCAGGCTCCCCCCCAGGCCTGGCGATGAGGTGACAGACCACAGGAGGCCACACATAAGAGATGGGGGTCATGTTTCCTTTTTCTCTCTCCACGATTATTCTCTTGCATCTTTTCCATCTGGAAATGGAAATGGGAAGAGGTGGATGATTAGGATATCACTGGTGGCAGAAGGGTCCATGGCTGGTTCACATTTTGACAAGAGCTGGGTATCAACCTCCTTGACTTGTGAGGCCAATGTGGAGGTACATACAAGACACTGCAGGATACAAGAATGTGGGTCAAACTATGGAGCAAAGATCAATAAGGACATATGGTCACATGGCAGACCAACCCCCGGAGAGAAGAAAAAGCAGTGGGTGGCGAGGAAATTACATTGGTATAGAGCAGGGAACATCTCTGGATTCTATCAGAAGACAAAAAAAAAAAAAAAAAAAAAAAAAAAAAAAAAAAAAAAAAAAAAAAAAAAAAAAAAAAAAAAAAAAAAAAAAAAAAAAAAAAAAAAAAAAAAAAAAAAAAAAAAAAAAAAAAAAAAAAAAAAAAAAAAAAAAAAAAAAAAAAAAAAAAAAAAAAAAAAAAAAAAAAAGGCCAGATAATGACTTCTGAAAAGCCACTGTCGCCTATGCCAGAGATTTGACTGATTTTTGTAACGGGCCTCAATTGTTTTGTGCGGTAGTCTTTGCCTTATAGAAAAAGTGTGCATGAAGTTATGAAAGGCCCCATACAACCCACTCTCCCTCTCTGGGTTTCCTCTGTTATGAACGTCTTGCATTCCTACAGTATGGTCATGGTAATAAACCAATGCTGGTGTATTGTTATTAACTAAATTCTATAGTTTGTGATTGTGATTTTTTGTGCATTTCTCGGTTCTTTAAGTTTTAATGGATGCATGATAACATGCACCAGTCATTACAGTTACATACAGAATAGTTTTACTGCCCTAAATATCCCATGTTCCAACCTTCCTCTTTCCTTTCCTTTCCTTTCCTTTCCTTTCCTTTCCTTTCCTTTCCTTTCCTTTCCTTTCCTTTCCTTTCCCCAAAACCCTCACAATCACTGATCTTAATGTTGTCCATGTGATTTTGCCTTTTATACAATGTCATGTAGTTGGAGTCAAATAGAATACACCATTTAACATGGGCTTCTTTCATTTGGCTTTTAAGTTTCCTCCATGTCTTTCTGTTGCTTGACAGCTTATCTCTTTTCAACACTGAGTAATAGTCCTTTGTATGAATGTACTGTGACCTGTTCATCCAACAGGGCAGATGTTTCAACAAGAGGTAGAAACAACACAAAAGGTAGATGAAAATAGCAAGGGACATAGGACAGGATAGGAGCAAGATTTGGGAAGGTTTTAGAGAAATAGAAAAACATGCTAGAGAAATGTGCACTAAGCTCTCAATTGGCACAAGGCAGGCTACTTATGGCCAGTGCTCAGTGAGAGAAGGCAGTCCCTTGCGTATCTCTGCCAGGCTTTCTCTGCTGTGATGCACAATAACCATGTTGGCTTTGTACCTGAGACATGTTAGGCATCCAAAATACTTCTTGAACCAACAAAAACCCCAAAGTCTAAACCCAAAGTCTCCAGAGATCAGAAAGTTACTGGCCTAGAAGCCCTTGAGGCTTTGATCATGAGCAAGTGAGACAGCTTGATTCTCTGAGTGCCTGTGTGATTACTTCTCCTTACCTCTCTGCTCTTGACTTGTGAGGAGCTCTGAAGACAGAACGCAATCCGTCATCTTTTAACACAGTCATAAGCCAAGGGAGTCAGTACAAACTCCATGGAACAAAGAGCAAGTAAAGTGACCTGGGTGTGAAGAAACAGCCAGGAAAAAAACAGCTAGGAGAGGAAAAGGAGCCAGCTGCACCCTTTCAGATATTCATATTTGAGAGGAAAAAATGTCTACACAACAGTAACAACAGTCTACATGCAGTGAAGTGGCACCCAGTCTGAGGGGTGCAGCTAATATCTGGGTGGAAGGTGGATAGCTTTCCAGGAAACCTCATTAGTCGTCAAAATATTTCAGCATTAACAGACATCTACTAGCTGGAGCTTACTAATTCCTTCAATTCTTTGTGAAAGCATTTATCATCTGGACTATGTCTTGGCTCAAGGTCATTGTTTAAAATCTTTCTCAGGGCACAGTGGTGCTGTTCTTCAGTACTCAGATAACTCTTTCTAATGAAAGTATGACTGAGCACAGTAAAGTGATACGGTACTTTATGTGGGATCCATTCATGTCCTACCCATATCTGTTCTCACCTGAGTTATACAGTCAGCACAAGGCTCGAGAGTTCATGAGAATGGCTTACCTAAGAGAAAGAAATTAGGTGCTGCTTTGCTTAAAGGCTCTTTGACAGAGTGGAAGTCATCCAAAGACAGCGTGCTCCTTGACCCCACTTCTGATTATGTAAGTAGGGAAGCTGAAGGTTACTCAGTTACATACAGGTGATAGGAGCAGTATTGGATGCTAAGGGGTAGCTGCTCCCATCTCAAAGCCTCCTGAGTGGCACTACCTGGAAGAGGACATGTCCATGGGAAGGAGGACCTATGGTGGCACTGTATGCTCCAAGTGGGCCAATCTAGAACTCTTCCAAACACAGGATAGGAGAAGTAGCCCAAGACACTTCCATGTGATTGGAAATTCAAGTAGGGGGAGTCAGACTTGGACCTCAGCACAGCGTCAACCTTGGGGCAGCTGGTATTTCCTAATGTATCACCATCTGGTGAGTTGGGTGCCTGTCCAGGGCCTAAGGGAAGGTCTTGCATGTGGGAGCTCCCTGTCTGGGCTGAGGCTGGAGCCCATTGGTAGAGTACTTACCTAGGATGGGTCAGGCTTTGATTTGAATCCAAGATCCTGAGGTATAGAAGTTGTTCACATATAAAACTTGCTATGAGAAAAATGCAGTGCCTGAATCTCACAAGAATCTGTTTACATAGAGCATCTGCTATTTGAGTGCTAATCAGAATAGAATTTACATCTCATGTTCTTGACCATTAGACCATGCACGGAAGGGACTGGTGATGAAAATTCAGGACAAAGTTCATTTAGCAGAAGAGGAAAGAGAGGACAGATCTCTGGCCTGTGTTACTCTGCCCCTGGGAAATGTAACCCAGTCACCAAACAAATCTTCTCTCCCTGCCCCCTCCCATCCACACTTTTTTCCCTAACTTTTCATTAAGCTTTCTAGATGTAACTCTTTATACCTAATTCTATGCCATTTCTTTTTACCCTGCCTTGTATTCCCTAGCCATAAACACCTGAGCTCATTAATATCCACTGATAAGGAAAGCAAAATCTCTGTGGAAGGCTTGGAGCTCCTACAAAATTGAGAGGTGGATAAGAGAGGAAAGAAAGCGAGGCTGGCAATAGTTCTCACAGTGACCCTTGCATTTCCATGAATAGTAAAGGACAGGTGCTTGTGACAGAATGCAAAGCTCTGCCCTTCTGGAACAGTCTTGTAAGCCATTTACTAACTCAGATATTCTCTGCATATATGACAAAATAGGCCTCCGTGATACAAAGACAAACAAAGCATAATCTTTGTCCCTAATAAGCTGGCTGAGGAGACCATCTAAGGAACCAGCCCACAGTGGTGCTAAGAGGTGTGATGAAATCTATGGTCTCTTGTAGACACTATATTCAGACACTGCATGAGATAACCTCAATCTAACTGTACTGAGCTGGAAAGAACTCAGGACTAAAGATGAAGGTGACTTTGGAAGGAGGCAGGGTCTAGGAAGCAAGTTCCTGGAGGAGGAAGAGCATTTTAAGAGCAAAAGCACCAAGGAAGCTTGGAGGTCCTGAGAAACTGGAGTTCAAAAGCCATTAAATATTTGGTCTCTGGGAAAGGGAGACCAAAACAACCAAGCTGAGATGGACACTAAGACCGGGTTAGAAGACTGAGGCTAAGGAAGATTGTGGGAGAGCTGCAGACAGGAAAAAGTTATCATCAGATTTGCATGTAGACAGCTCTGGTTGAAATGTAGAGGTAAATTTGGAGAAGGTGAGATGAAAGGCAATCAGAATAGTAAAGTACTTTAGAAATAATTCTCCTTAGAAGTTTCTCTTGCTCCATACCTAACTTCTTGGTAGAGAAGAGTGCATACTGAAGAGAAAACTTTCTCAAAACAACTCATTCACTGTATCATGTCTGTATTGTTAATGAATATAATGCCTTTGTCGTATCATCACAATTATTCAGAATCACTGCTGTGTAAATATTTCCCCCTGATTAAGCCAGTTATCTACCCAGGACTTGAACCTGCTTCTCACAGCCTGTACCCATCACTAGGATCAGAAACCAGGGCCTGACATTCCCCCACAGCTGTGCTGAGTCTCCTTTTTAATTACAAATATGTGCAGTTGTTCTAGCACAGGATGTTAGGATACAGTAGGTCCCTAAGGACAGATCTCAGGCCACACAGCAGTTTATCTGTTCATTTCATTACAAAAGATCTGTACTCTTCACTTGAGAGGAAGAGCATTTGATTAGTCAGAAAGGTAAAATTATCTCTAAATACTGTATTCACAAGAGAAGATCATACAACAAAATGCCTGCCATTTGTTAACTATGTGACATTGGTTGGAGAAAAGTACTTAATTCTCTATAATTCAGTTTTCAACGAATGAGTTTTGATATTCTGCTGAAGTTTTCATATCAAGCAGTAAAATGCATTACTTCACAGTTCTGGAGAACAGAAAGCTACAGTCAGGGTGTCAGAAAGTTATTTCTCTTCTAGGGTCTGTGAGGGTGAATATCATCCACGCTTCTCTCTCAGCTTTTGGTACTTTACTGGCAATTGTTGACACCCTTTGGTTTACAGAAGCATCAGCCTAATCCTGTCCTTCCTCTTCACACTGTGTTTTCCCTGTATGTCTATGTCTATCTTCCCCCTCTTTATAACCCCATAAATCATATTGAGGACTATAGCCCATCCTTCTGGCCCAACCTTAGTTAATTATATCTGTCTGCTCTTTTCTTATATCCAAATCAGGACCCATTCTGAGAGGCTGGGCATTGGGACTTCAGTGTATGAGTGGGTGGATAAGAGCACACAGTTTAACCCAAATGCCACTTAACAGAGTTTTCATTAAGAGTTAAATTATTTAACTTTTTAAAAGTACTTGCAACAGAGCCTTGTACTTAGAAAACTCTCAGTGAATATTAGGTAATGCCAGACCTGAATAAAAATCTCCCAGGATAGCAGAATGCATTGAGGTTCCTCTCCTTTCCACAAAAGTGGCCTTGCTAGTCATTTATGACTTGTAGGGTTTTCTTTGGTCATGGCTTTTGTGATCCTACAAGAGCACTGTGAGTAATATTCTGGGCTAAAGATGCAGAATGAGAAGAGACAGATGCAATGAAATCTAACTTTTCCTCCCTTATGCCCCGTATTTATGTGCTATACAATGAAACTAACCCTGGGGAAGAAAAACAGCAGCTATTTCTTGTACAGGGGAAACCAGTGAAGATTCTGTCCTCCTGATAAGCCCCCACGCAAGCTTCTCAATGTCTGTGACTCGCCCCACACAGGCCAGAGCAGGGCCACCCTGATAAGCTCAGTAGTCTATGTTCTGGAAAGGCGGACCCCATGCTGCCTTGAGAAGCAACTGACGTCAGTTGAAGTGTTTGCTCACTCCAGATCACCTTAGAATCAGCCCTTGCAAAAATAAATAAAGTAGTGTGTGTGTGTGTGTGTGTGTGCGTGCGTGCGTGCGTGTGTGCGTGTGTGTGTGTGTGTGTGTGTGTGCAAACAAATCAGTTAAATCAAAATGAATTCGTGGTAGAGGAAATATCCAAAGGCAAGCTGCTGAAACTAATAAGAGCTAGACCTGGAGATATTTCTAGAGAAGGGAGGCTTCGCTTTAGCAAGCCTCCTGCAGTGCTTGGTGGCTATGCCAGAAGCAGAGGAGAAACTGGAGGAGGATATATAACTTGGGGGCTGACTTTACCACTAATGGACTGATCTCAGGAGTGGGGACTCCTGGATCTCAAAGACAATGCAATGATGCTGTTTCCCTTTTGCTACTGGAAAGGCTGTGTCTCTGTTCACAGTGAAAAGGGAGACTTCTGTGTTCTGGTAGAAAAATCCTGAGTGGGGAGGCAGAAATATACTGATTCTACTGTCTCAGAGCTGTCTGATCTGGACAAGTGGTTTAACCTTTCTTGGCTCAGTTTATTCTACTGCTTCTATTTATGAAGTGTATGGAGTCATGGAAATGACTGACTGTTTGTGCTGAAAGGGTTATCATGAGATAGTCCAATACATTTTGTACATAAGGAACGCAAGGCTGAAGAATTAAGGACTGTGTGGCTGCTCAAAGTCATAGAACTAATTAGAGGCAAGGAATCTAGAACTCAGGTGTCTTGACTTCTACAAGTGACCCATTCCATCCACAATAGCCCATCCTCCTTGATACTGTCTGAGTGTTACTCCTCATGATAGCCCTCAGAAGCAGATGTTCACACACTCAGAGAGGGAGAGAGACAGAGAGACAGAGACAGAGAGAGATAGAGAGAGAGAAATTTCACACTAGAAAGATAATGATGAAGACCACTTTTCAGTGGCTAGTTGGCATAAGTAGTCTTGCTCATTGGTCCATACCTTTGTGATGAACCTGGGGGGTTTTCAAGAATCAGATTCTTTATCCTTTTGCTATTAGTATTAGTGGAAAACAGATCCAGTGGCATGCCCTGTACAGGGTCACCTGAGGGCAATTGAAGGCTGCTGATGTGTAGGAGGAAACACATCAAACTAGTGCAGAGCATAACTAACTTTCTGCTAAGAAGTTGGAAGGTCTTGGGCAAGGCAATTTGCTTATCTATGAAATGGGTATGTGGACATCTGCTTCTGAAGGCTCTGTGTGTGTGTGTGTGTGTGTGTGTGTGTGTGTGTGTCTGTGTCTGTGTCTGTGTGTGTACGTTTCTGTGTGCATGGTTTCTACCACTGAGATGCATCCCCAATGTTTTCTAAGGTTGCCAAGGCTGACCTTGAATTTGCAACAGTCCTGCCTCAGCTTCCTATATTGCTAGGATTATATGCAGGTGCCATCACACCTGGTTCACTGTAAACTCTGTATAAATGGTGAGATTTTTAAGCAAGAACACATTACACATCTGATACTGAAAATTAATTCCTGGGAGTGGAGGGCCATGAATTATCCAAGGGTGCCCTAGTGAGGCTGTGACAGGGGTAGTCACCTCAAAGCTCTCGGTGAGCTGTTTATATCGGATCTCCTGCCTACCATCTCTCTGCCCTCATAGTAGCTGACTTAAAGGGACAAGCGCAGCAGAACACAGACCCCTGAGTGGAGCCAGCATCTCTTAATGTCTTAGGAACAAGTCACTTCTGGGTAAACTGAGGCTTTAATCCTGCCTCTGGATAAAGAAGTTACACCCTCCAAAATATCTCTAGGCTGAGTCTAGGTTATATTCTAGTCTACATGGTTTGGCAGCACAAGACAGTATTATGGTGAGTCTCAGTGACCTTCAGGTCAATGACACCCAGGCCAGAACCTAAAGGAGAAGCTATTGATCCTTGCTGTTTCAGTGGACATTGCAAGCCATGGGCCTGTTTGAATTGTCTTGGAAATAAGTAAAGAGAAATAGGTGTAATTACTATAAATGATACATCGGATTCTTCCGATATATGTATGTATTTCTTTCAATGTATGATAATATAATTATAAATGAAATATTTCCCATTCCCTGTGTCCTCCTATATCTTCTGAAATTCAGCCTGTATTTCACACTCACCTCAGTGAGGGCCTGATGCACACATGGTAGATCCACATGTATCTATGAGCTGCCGTCTGTGGTATCGATACAGAGATAAGCTGACCAAGAGTCCATCATGTTGTGAGCCTCTGACGTCCCTTTCAACCCAGATATTTGATGAATCAGAGAATACTAACTTGAATGGAACACTTTTATCTTGTACCATATATCCCAAACAGAAACAGATATAGCAAAATAGAATCATGACCCCCTCTTCCTACCCACCCCTCACCACAGGCCTTCAATAGGCTGGGCTCAGGCAAAGACACCTGGCCAGAGTTGAAGACAACTCCTGTGCTCCCTTGACAATCTGTCCCTTGTATTTCTCAGCATTGGGTATATTAGCTACAAGCCCTTGCCTCCCCTGGTGTGGCTGCCCCTAATCTGCCTAGTTCCAGAGCGAATTATTAACAACCAAAATTACAGTGAGCCAGAAGTTAAGTCTTGTTAGGCTATTTGCTTTCAAGATCTGCATGCCCAAGAGGACTTTGACCTCATTCAGGTCATCTGAGTCCAGGGCAAAGGGACACACAGATACAGGCCTGTAATTTTATTAGAAGAGACACAAGACTAATACGTTATTAAGAACCCTAATCCATGTGGAAATTTTTCTTCAGAACGTGAACTTTACTATTTGACATTTTAGCCAAACAAGGGATTTCAGAGAATAAAAAGCATACTGCTTTAGAAGGAACTGGAGAACCATAGCTTGATTGTGAGTTTTTAAAGAGGTTTAACAATCATTGCAGAGAATAATCCTGAAATACAGTAAACTCGGGTGATTTTATTTACTGGTTATAAATTTCACCCACCATGAAATTAATACAACCTGGAATTAGGTTGAAGTGGGCGTGGGAATTGATTTATTCTTTCTTGGTATATGGATGAGGCATCTGAAATAAACAAAAGAAACAAAGTCCAGAATGAAAAATGTGGTGACTCATAGGTCAGTTGGATTCCTTGAGAACTGGAAGCCAAAGGACAACACACAACATCCAAGAACCTTTTCTTTGAAGTCATTCTAGGGGTTTCCTGAAGCAAAACAAGACTTTATAAATGCCAACCAAATAGCTCAGTGGGTCAAAGTACCTGCAAGCAGGTGCAGGGGCATGGAGTTCAAACCCTGGCCTGCCATGATAGCCCCACCCCTAGGGGGCATTTAAACTGTGTTTGAGATGGCGTGGTGGCACATGCCTGTAATCCCAGTTCTTGGGAGGCAGTAAACAGCAGATCACTACAAGTCCGATCTAGCGGTGAGACCTTAAGTGTAGACAACCTTTGGATGTCTTAGAATTCAGTGTAGACCCTTCTCTAAAATACACACACACAAAAAGACTTTTTTTTCATTTATACCATAGAGACGTGGACCTTGGCCCAAAGCATGCCAAAATATCATCATTCTAAACTAACAACACCTGCATTTGTTGAGCATTTCTTATGCGTGGCACTGTGCTAAGCTTGATTAAACCACGGTGTTTCCTCAAGTAGGGCAAACTCTTCTCTTTCCTGTTATTGGAAAAATTGAGTAAAACATGTGAAATGCTTAGCATTCTACCACCGCACTTGACTCAGAGTCTTGATAAGTGCTTATTTTGACCACCAGGAAGGAAGAAAAGATGGTAAGGTACAAGCAAGTTTGTCTTGACAAATAGACAGTAGGGAAGGACCTGTGTGGTGCAGTGGTTACCATGACTGTAACAGATTTAATAAATAGACTACACTAGAACTGTCAGTTCGCCTGTTATCTTGAAAGTTTAGGGGCCTATTCACTAAAGCAATTGACTTCTAAAAAATAACCTTTAATCATCAAATCATTATCATCAATTCTTTTATATCTTTACAGACACTTAAAATAACTAATTCTCACAGGTAAAGGCACAACCTTCAGATGTCTTAGAATTCAGTCTTTAAGTAGAGAAAGCCATTTGGCATCTTCTCCTATTCATTCTTGAATAATGTTTCTGTAAAAATAAATTTAACCATCTCAAGGCTGCCTTTTTTCAGTTCAGAAAAATCTTTTGAACACTTAGGCTCTAAGTGACTGACTGAGCAAGAGAAGATGGAGAGGTTCCATAAGCAGCCAGCACATGGCTGTGCGCTCGGAGATATCCCAGCACATAGCCCTGAGTTTCTGACATTTCCTCTGTTCTTGTTCATTTAAATGGAAGCTGTCCACATACATGATGCACCTTTAATGTGAGACATCAGCAACACATGGTGTACCCTGCGGAAGGCAACAAGGAAACACACTGAAGAGATGGGAGAAAGAATTGGGATCTTTGGCCAGAGGCAAGATGCCAAAGATGTGACACTTGTGTATCACATCTGAGTTTGGTGACTGAGTTAAGGAGGAGGATTCTTATTTGCTTCAAATAGCAAAAGTCAGAGCAATAAAAGGAAAGCTTTGGGTGGCCAGGTCCTCCAGCCATGATGAGGGTGATCTACAATGGACAACAGTGGCATAATGCCCTTCTTCACATTTGATGTGCTCACACAGCTCACAGGGGAAAGGGACACTCAAGTCAAGGAGTTAAGGGGGTACTATATAAGCCCTCAGATTATTTATAACTGTGAGAAGATAGTTCTATAATATTTTTAAAGTTGGTGAACAACAAAAATGTGCTATGTTTCTATATTTCACATATGGTAACCCGCTTCATATATAGAAAATTTAAGAGCTAGGAAAGCTAAAATGCCCCAGTGTGTTGGTCAAAATACTTTCTGAAAAGCCAGTGGGTAACAAGAGGAAGTGCCTGTGGCATAAGAGTGTGCACTGTGGGGCTGAGTACACCTCTACTTGCATTTAGTTCTTTGAACTTGACAGGTTATCTGACTTCATGTTTATTGCTGGAGGTAGAAATGGTAACATTTGCCTACTGCTGTTGTAGCTGGTCTCCAAGCATGTAATGCACCTGAAATGTGAGCACTGCACCTGATACCTAATGAGCTCTCAGTAAATGTGTGTAATGATCAAAATGAAAGAGAAGTCAGTATAATCTCTTAAGTCTGCAAGAGGATTTGAACAGTACAAAATCAGCTTATAGCTTTCTCTTCCAGGAAATTGAGTGTTTCTGTTTTAATGTTTAGATCTTTAATCCATTTTGACTTTAACTTAGTGCATGGTGATAGGGCTGGGTCAAGTTTTAGTTTTTGGCATGTAGAAAGCCATGTTTTCCAGCACCATTTGTTAAAGAGGCTATCTTTCTTCCAGTGAGCTTATTTAGCCCCTTTGTTGAAGAGCAGATGGCTGAGTGTATTCGTAGATGTTTCTGCACCTTCTAATCTATTCCACTGATCCTCAGGTCTATTTTGTTGCCAATACCATGTTGATTTTATCACAGTGGCTTTGTAGTATAATTTCAAGTCAGGACTTGTGATTCCTCCTGCCTTGTCTTTATTGGACAAAATTGCCTTTGTTATTCTAGGTCTTTTGTGGTTCTAAATAAATTTTAGGAATGATTTCTCTATGTCTGGGAGGTATGTTGGTGGCAGTTTGATAGGGACTGCATTATAGCAAAAAAAAAAAAAAAGACAGAGATCTTTTGACTTACTGTCTAATGAAAAGGAAAGTTTAGTATGATTTCCATGTCTGTAATAATAACAGACACTTTCAGATACCTGTTCAGGAGTGATAAATGCTGTTGATGGAGTCAATGACAGCTAGTCTTGTGACAGAAGCAAATCAAGATGTGTGGGGTGCACTGGGTAGTGAAGTTCAAAAACAAAGACCTTGGGATTTTCAGTTTCCTGTGGCTATGTCATAATTTCATTGCTTCCCAAGAGAAACTGAAATCCAGATTTCATGTAGACATTCATTTACTCCCAAATTGACAATGTTGACCACCTAATGTTCCTCCCTTATATTTTTTCTCATATAAGAACCAATGAGAAATGAGGAGAAAGGAATACAAGATGCTGTTATATTTCTCCAAAACCTTGGAAGTTTACACTGAGGGGATCTACTGTGAGACTTAGGGCCCACTGGTTCTTCCAAATTCCTAAGCTCTGAATTCTAAGCTGTCAGTTAATAAAAGTAAAGAAGGAAAATCCCTAATGGTTTTCTCAGGACTTATTATTCCTCAAGATCCTGCATGCTCATCTGTCTAAATGAAATACATTACATGGAAACAGAAATAACTTCCTGCTGTTGAGCAAAATGTCCTGAGAGCACTACCACTTTGCCTCTGTAAAAAAGGCTATTGGGTCTTAACACTGAAAAAGCAACTGTGTGACAAGACAAGCTTTATTTATGCCCCCACCTCTTAATACAGGAAATCACAGATAATTCTACATGGCCTTTTGGACACTGTATGGTGTTAAGAACAAACAGCTAAATTGATTTCATTCCTTTAGATTGTCTCTAAAATAAACATTATTTTTAAATGCTAAGAACTGTCTCCTTCACTGTTGAGCTCAGTGGCATGACCTAGTGTTTTGGCAATACTAAATGTGCGAACCATGCACACATACCTCTCGTCTAGAACTCTTCCAAACAGTGTCTTGCTTCTGATTCTCAAATTTTGAGTGAGGATTAAATATGAGCTACAGTCTCTGAGTGTGAGATGAAAGCTTTTGTCCTGGTTTCCTTGTTCTTTATTCTCTGTTGTTTCCTTCTTTATAATCAAATCTATCTGTGCAGAAATCTACTTTTGTACAGAACATTGCATACCTCACTTTGCAGAAGAAAAACTTTCTGTCATCAGTAACCATTAACTTGAAGAGGTGCTACATGGCTATCTACTTATGGGCTGCAGTTTTCTTTGGATCCATATTCATGAGTTGTTCTTTATTTGACTTAGTATATTATAAATGCTAGCTAAACTCATCAAAATTCTCCTCAGAAAGGTTTCATTTGTCTGAAAGATTCTAAATAATGAACTATACAAAATTCTTATAAAGCTTCTTGGCATGGAATCAAGGGCACACAAGTGAGACTCTGGCACATATAAAATATTGTATCCCAAAATTTAGCAGGAGATAGATTATGAGTCTGCTATAATGGGACGTGCTTAAAGTAAGCACTCAATTGCATGTGGCGGTTTCACAACTCTACCTACTAATGGTCTGAATACCTTAAACCATCACTCAGGACTATGAGAAGAATATCTGTAAAAGAATTTAGAGAACCTTTAAATTGGTGTGGACCAAGGAAAGGTCTTACACAGATAACTTCTCCTTATGCATATAGAGCAAATGTGGACCACCTTCCTAAGAGCCTTTCCTCCTGATCAAGCTTTTAGGATCTGATTAATCATAATGGGGATGAATTATTGTAGCTTACTTTCATTCCTTCTTCACAAATAATTGCACTTAGTCTGAAAATGAATTCTGGTGTTATAAGAGCTGTAGTAACAAGTTGGTATTATTAACCTATGAAAAGACAGAGGAGGAATCTTCTAGAAGAATAACAGTCTCATTGGTATGCCTGGCTTTATAGGTACAGGCCTGGAAATGTTTCTGAAAGAAATGGTTACATTAATATAATTTGAATGGCTATAAGCACATAGTACTTCTCTACATAACCCCACTACAACCAAGAGCAACAGATCATTCTCACTGCTTCTGCTGGAAGGTGTGGCTCACCTTTGTACTAGATGGAACAGCTAACTTGTATTGCATAATTATTATAAAACAATGCTAGGATTGTTAAGCATGGCTTTGATCAGTTTTAGCCCCTAGTGATGTCACTCTTGGTTAAATAAATAAATTGACTAGTAAACGTGTAATAAATTTAATCAGTAAGGCTAGCTAGTCACTTGCTAGATATTCAAATAGTAGAGAAGTATCAGAACAAATTTCATTCCTACAGACCTTCAAGAATTGGTCACTTTAGGACTTAGCTGAATGTGAAGATCAGTACTTTAGTCCTAGGAAATCCTAATAAGCAATATGTTTTGGAGCTGGGAAGATAGCTTGCCAGTCTAAGCTTCTGCCTGGCAAGTGCAAAGACCCAGGTTTGATCCCTGGTACTGCATGCTGTGGCAGCCCCAGAACCCTAGGTGTGCCGTGTTGGCCACCAAAACTGGGTGTGGAAGCGCACACCTTAATCCCAGTAATGGGGAGGCTCACATGGGAGGATCATTGCAAGTCTGAGCTGCATAGCAAGACCCTGTATAAATAAATAAATAAATAAATAAATAAATAAATAAAATATATGTCTTTGAGATGGCAGCTCTGAGCAACTGTGTTAAAAACACTTTTAATCTTGAATTGAGGATATACAAGAATGGCCACGAAAATAGCTCAGTAGAATAAGTACTTGCCTGGCAAGTGCCGGGTCCTGAGTTTAACCCCTTGTACCACAAGAAAAAGTGTTATAGAAGTTGTATACCTTCATAAAACCATGAAATAACTATACAGAATCATAGATAATAAATAGAAAATGTCATACTTATGAGGAGCTATGTGAAATCTCTATGTAGCCATCCTTATTCAGGATAGAGCTGATTGGTCTCAAAATCTATCCAATTGACACAGAAAACTGCAACTCACCATAGAAATGGTGTTTCTTCATTTCTGTACTCTAAGTGCCTTCCAAACATAAACACTCATAATGAAAGACAGAGAATAATCCATGTGCTCACTTAATTATTTTTGTTACATAGTGCTAAACTCGAAGCTTCCACTGGGCAATGCCCGTATCTCACCTCTTATCACATGCACTATATTCACATGGCCTATAACTAGTAATCCATTAGGGACTGTAAGTCAGGTAAAGCTACATAGAGAAGGTAAATATCTAGAAGGGCTTTTAAAACATTAACAGACAAGGGTGTCTAATACAGAGTGAGCGGCCTCACTGAGACAAGAAGCAAGGATTGGCCTAGTAAATCTATCTTTTAATTTATCCATTATTTGTCTTTGTCCATTTTTTGCTTCTTACAATAAACAACCTGAGTCTGGGAGATGTTTAAATAAAAGAGATTTGCTTCACTCACAGTTTAGTGCTAAGGGTTCAAAGTTGGCTAAGTCTTTGGGAGAACTTCCTGGCAATATTATAGTACGGTGGGTGACATTGTAATGAAAGTGTGGGTAGGAGAGAAAGACCACAGATAAGCAATAGAAATTTAAGGGGCAGGTTCACTTCTTTTACGACACCCTCATCTCAGACAAACTGACCAGGGTCCTATGAGAACTACACTAATCCCTTCCAAGGGATTTTCCTCCAGAGACCTATTTACTTCTCCTTAGGCTCTACCTCTGAAAGGCCTTGCTTCCCACAAAGACCACCAGCTCTAGATCCAGGCTTCTATTAAATAAACATTTTCCTTTACATAAACATTTAAAGGGAACGTACAGCATTTGTACATTCCTCACAATGAAATTGTGAGCTTAGCACTAGACATTCTGCTCACTCTATGTACAGAGAAGAAAAATCATTTCCTCTTTGGGTTGGTGTTTTTTCTGTTAAAACTGTACAGATTTTGAGACCAACCTGGGTGGAGTTAAATGAGCAGAAGGGTGGCTGGGATTAGAAAGCAGGGTTCATTAGGTATAAGGGCCTTAAAGACACCTCTGTCCTGAAAACAGTGATAATCAACAAAATAATGTAGTTAAAAGAGGTTAAAAAATCACTGGAAAGATCCAAGAAGTTTTTATGACTTAACTGATGGTTCATCACTGATATGAAATTAAAAATTTTATACACATGCAGCAAATCCCCACAATGGATGTAGTTATAATGTACTACAAGCGTGCATTAATAAAATATTTTTAACTTTTAAAAATGATTTAGATTGCACAAAGAAAGACTAATACAATGCTTTAAGTAAAGGGAGAAAGTTACATAGTCAGAATTTTCATGACCATATTATAGTTATAGTTTTGCTGTTTGTGTTTTACTTTTCTTAGCCCTTTAACATAATTTAAAGAACTTCATAATTTTTCATAAATATGAGCTTTCCTTCAAATATGATATTTACAAAATAGATTTGTCACATTGTTAAAATGTGGTTTTATATGTTCATAAATAAAATTCATTTAGAGCAAACTATCCTTCCATTTCATAACTCAATAGGATAGTGGAATAATTTAGTCATTTTAAAGTCATCATAAAACAAACTTAGTGTGCATCTATATTCTATTACATGATATGTGAACTCACAGAATGGAATAATCAACACTTTTATCTAAACTGTTTCTTTCTGGGTTAAATCATCTCTTCTTGAGACACTAGGTTGAGACTGGATAATGAGGAGAGGGCAAGGAGAAAAGCTGGGAAACATGACAGGGGCAAAGCCATATATTTATATGTACAAGATGGGTAAAGCAATGATCCTGAGAAACATCAGCAGGTTTTTAAAATTAGCAGTTAATCGGTAGGATTCTCACCTGACATGTGAGCCAAGCACCTGACATGTGAACCAAGCAACTGCACTGAAAATAACAATGTGTAATAGAAGGGCCACACTTGGAATGCCTGTCTTTCTGGCCTTTTCAATACGTACTACTTGTCATGACATACCAATCATTATTATACTGTCTCTCAACTAAAAGTTTGTTTGCTTTTTAAATGGCTAATAAATGAAAAAAAGACAAAAGAAAAGGAAAAAAATGTCACAGGACTGTCCTGCTACAATGGTGTATATGATTAGATTTCTAAATTGCTGTGTAAGAATACGTAATTGTTTATTCATATTCTTTAAATATTTTTCATTTTTTAAATTTTTATCTCCATATTCTGTAGGGATTTGATGGAAAATACCTGTTCCATGCTATGCCTAAGACATTTGATATTCAGATAGATCGTGAAGTTAAATCCCCAGTGGAGGAAAGCATGGAAGTAAGGGAAGGAGGATGAAAGGGAAAAATAAAAAAGGAAGGGATGAAAACAAAATGACTCTTTCTAAAATTCCCATGGTGTCCTAGAACCCAGAAGAGCAAAAACATTTCTCATGGAGCAGTGAGTGAGCATGCTGTGTGTTCGCATATGCAGCCAGACTTCACTCTGGTCATAGAAGCGAGTCCCTTCGTAGGTCACGTGGCTGTCCTTAATCCCATGAACCATGCAATTGATGGGGAGAGCCACAGGGGCCCATGTTTTGATATGAAGTGTTCATGATCGTAAGAGACAAATATTGATGGTCCTAAAGGCAGGTAAAGATGAAGGCGGTCTTCTGAGCACAGAAGTGCTCCTTAATGTCACATTTGCTCAACACCCCATGTGTAATTGAATTTCAAAAGTCTGCTTTCGAAGAAAATCTTGGAATAATGAAAAAAAATTAAGTGTGCAAAGGATCTGAATAGACTTTTATCAAAAATAGTATACAAATAGCCAATGAGCCAAAGGAAAAAAATGTTCAAGTCATTCATTAGGGAAATGCACATCAAAGCCAGGAGTCATCTCTGCACACTCACTAACTTGTCTATAATATAAAAAGACAAGCAAGAAAAATTGATGGCTAGTATAACCATAACCTAACTGGCAGACAAGTAAAACTGGAGCAGCAGTTCAAAAGTTTCTTCAAGATACAAAGTTGTGATGTGACCCAACCATTCCACTAGTATATCTTTGCTAATGGGTATAAGTACAGGAACTGAATGTTTATAACTATGCTGTTCACACTACCCAAAAGTGAGCACAACTCAGCTGCCCACAGCTGGATAAAGAATCAAAATGAGGTAATTCATACAATGAAATATTAACATAGAAAAGAATAAAGTGCTGATATGTATTAGAACATGGACAAACCTCCACAACATTATGCTGTGAGAAAAAAAAGCTGGCTATGAAAGGCCATATATTTCATGAGTTTTTTTATATGATATGTCTAGGATAGATAAATCTATAGAGACGAAAAGGTAAATTATTTAGCAGGGGCTGAAAGGAAGAAGGAATGTGGAGGAACTGTGATGGTTACAGGGTTCCCCTTGGTGGTGATAAAAAAAAATGCCAAATTGGATTTTGGTAATGAATACAAGGTAAACTCTGTTCAATTATGTACTGTAATTGAAGTATGTGAATTTTATCTAATTTTCAAAAGTAAGAAGAAAAATTTTTAAAGCTTAGACCTAATGATGCTTTTTTCTTTTTGGAAGCGGGTTAGTAAGTACTGAAATTAGTCCTTGGTTAGGGAAAGAGCTATGAGAAAATGTAATTGGCAGAAGTTATTGGATGATTCATAGAAAACTAGGAGAGAATAAGATGATAATAACAGACTTTACAAAGAGATACTAAATTAAAGTTTATTAAAACACTGGGCAGATGTACCTGGAGGCTACATGTGCCTATGTGTATCTATAATAATGTATAATGTTATATGAAACATGTACTATAATACATTACAAATATATGTAGTCATGATGAAAAAATTCTTACAGAATATACTATCAAAATGTTAACAGTAGTTGTCCTCATTAGAAATCCAGTTTTGACAGGATTTCATTTAACATGCTAGTTTTATTCCTCAACATTTTCTAATTCTATGGAATAAACATTTAACACTTGGATAAGCAAATGAAAAAATGAATGTGGAAATCTGTCACTTAAGAAAGTGTGGTCTCTTACAGGATTAATATACTGAAAGCACTCTTAAAATCTTCCTAATGGAGACTGACATACTGAGATTGATTTGTACCCTGGGCAGAAAGTCAGAGTAAGGTAAGTATTGCCTGCAGAAGAGCTTGCACAGCACCACCTCAGAAATACCAAAGTTTAGGAATACTTGTTCATAGAAACGCTGAAGGCAAAGCATGAAAATGCCCCTTCCTTTGTTTAACACATTCTCCCTAAGATTGACACTTTCACAGCCACACTCTCCTAAGACATTCCACATCAGACTTAGAACAAATGTATCTATGTCTGTCTGACTTTATGTCTTTCATTGGGATACTTCCAAGACAGTTGACCTCTAAAACTAATGAAAATTCATTGGTAAAGCCACTCAGTAATGATAAAACTACCCTTGAGTTGTTTTTCATGAGCTGAGCATAGAACATTGACTAGGTTAGACCCATCTTGCCTCTCTGAGCTTATAGCCAAGACAAGTAGGAGGCAAGAAAGAGCTGGTCCAAGGCTATAGGCTTCGCAACACTTAGTGAGGAATCTCAGCCTGGAAAAGTTTGCGAGGACCCCATGGAAATAAGGGACCAGTCAGACAATGGAAGTCATACAATCTAGACAGAGTGGCTTGGCTTTGGGGTTCAATTTTCATTGAAAATCTAAGCAAAAGCCAGGCAGTAGTGATGGATGGTGCAATTGGCATTGGTGCCTGGCATAGGTACAGAGAATAGCCACACTACCACTGTTAAGAAAAACAAAACCATAAAAAGTAATTTATTGTTCATCAATGGGCATGAACCATTTTATAGTGTTTTCAAGTAATAATATTTTCAACCCAACAGTTAATAAGCCAGAGCTGTGTATGACAACAAAGAAAATAATTTATAAACCTAGTCTTTCAAGAAATCATATTATCAATAATTTCTTCTGTTCGCGTTTATTTCATAATTTGTTTGTGGAAGAATTAGTTCAAATGTCATTTGGCTGAGTGACATGCCATTTTGGAAAGCTAAGAGTCAGAAATTTTTCAAAAACTAAAACAGAATCTGGAAAGAATTTAACTTCTTATCTAGAAGGTCATTCTTGCCAGAGACCTTGGAGGAGAGAAAGATTATGCAGCTTGTTTCCCAATTTTTTTCCTTAAAGTGGCAAAGACTTCTGGTCAGACTTGTCACTTGAGTTTCTAAGTAATTCTGCCAAATTCTCCAGGACTGAACTGGCCTGAGAATGACATTCCATGGGGCACAAGATCAGGGCTGATAAAGGGAAAAGGAGATGGTCCATGTGCCTAACAGTTTTCTCTGGCTGCCTTCTGCCATTACAGTTTCCTAGGTTGTCCCAGAGATTCATACAGAAATGAATGCTCCCTTGAGAGGTACTGCACTTTGCCAGTCAACATCTATATGAATATTTCTGGAGAACGAGACTTTGATAAAAATAATGGAACAAGACAGAAGGGAGGGGGAGGGAGAGACTAAAATAATAATAGAAAGCTGAGCATTATAAAGGCAAATGGTAGAGATAAGGCACAGTTTGGCAACTGAATTTTTTTCAAAGCTACATTTCCAGATATCATCTTAAGAACAATTGTAGCAACAAACATTTTTTAAAAAATCTAAATCTAATAGCATAAGTATCAGAAATCATCTTATCTACATAGTTAAAAAGCAAAAATGGATTTATCACACATTTTATACAACTGTTTCCTGAACTAGAATTCCTTTCTAAGTAAATAAAAGTGGCAACACTTTACTCAGAACAAATCACATCCCCTCTAAGAGCATAGAAGAGAAAATAAAAGCAGCAGTGAAAGCAGACCTCACGTCAGTCAAGTCACCCTAGCCAGCCCAAAGGGACCACCTCTGAGATGACAGGAAGGTAAAGAGCCAGCCTCACTGCTGCCCCCAAAAAGTCCCCGTGGGTAAGTTTCAGTAGAAGCAGGAGTCCATGTCGCAGTTCATGCACTGGGAGCAGAAAGCAGGGGAAACGCAAGGAGAGGCATAAAGCAGAGGCCACTCCACTCATCAGCTTTCCAGGCTCGCAGCCCGCTCGTGACTGGAGTCACCATGGTATACACTGAATGCTCCCCAACAGCTCTTCCTATGTGTCTCACACTTCCTGATCAGTTTACATATTTTGAGCTCACCTCTGAAAGCAATGCCAGACTTTCATGTTAAATAACCTGATTGCTGTGACTGGTTTAAAAAGAAAAAAATGAAACAACAAAATACTTTGCTTTTAATATCAACATAATTTACTGAATGGATAATAAAGCTTGGCCCTGGTTTCAGAAGCCCTACTGCATCACAGCACACACTAGAAGACACTACTAAGTCACAAGAAATTTAGTTACTATAGCAATGATAAAGGTTCTTTAAAAGTGGTCTCCTGGAGTAAATTAAAGGATATTCAGAAAAAATAGTGGCGCCTGAGCAAGTCTTGGATGCAAGCATTCCAAATCCTTATCTTCTGTGTCCTATAACAAGGCAAGATTCAACACAAATGCAGCACCTTGGCCATGCCTTAAAGTTGCTGAAACACTTCCATCCCACTTGGCACGTGTCCACTGCCCCCAAGCTCCAGAAGTTTCTTGCTGCTGGTTTCACTCTCCATCACTTTGGACTCCTTATCAATTACCCTGGTCCATGTAGTGCTAAGAGAGTCACCGTCCTCCTATTGTGCAATCAGGTGCACCTGCCCAGAGTGGTCAGTACCCAAGATATCTCAGTTGTTCTGGTGTCTGAACATCACATCATCTCTGCTTGTAGAGGAGTCATTTAGGTGATATTGCACACCTGCAGTGAGAAAAAAATTGATTACTTTTCTAGAAGGCAACATCACACAACTTGCACTGGGCACACTCCCCCTACAGAACAGTGCTTTATATAATTCTAGAGCTGACTTGCTAAACAATGCCATGGAAGGTTTTGTACATTTTTCTAGAATAAATCTAAATCCTGGGGGTTCTCCTATGTCCTGAGTCTTCGCTGATCTTGAAAGGCTAGGGCCAAATGTTGGCTGGCCTTGCGGCTCTTCTCTTTCTCCAATTTTGATCTGTGAACTTAAGTTGTTAACCATCCAGAAGAAAAGCTGCTTAGTATCCTGCAACATATACCATTCACTTTGCCTTATCTGACTCAATTGATTTTAGTTGTTGTTGTACAATTCCATTTGTATTTCTTCTTTTTGCTTCTTATACTAGGAAGACTATATTATATTTACACATGTGTGTCTGGTTTTTTTCACTTATGAGTATATGTTCAAGTGGCATCCACTTCAGTATAAATGCTTCACACTTATCATTCTTAATAGTTGAGTAATGCTCCATTATTATAGAACTACCACATCTTTTTCAACCATTCCTCATGTGACAAACATCTTGGTTGTTTCCAAGATTTTGCTATCACAAACTATACTGCCATAAACATAGATACACATATATCACTATGATACAAAGTTTTCAGTTCCTCTGGGAAAATTCCCAGTAGGGGGATAGCTGGCTTGAATGGGATTTCTAGTCCTACTCTTTTGAGGAGTCTCCATACTGACCTCCACAATGGTTGTACCAGTTTACATTCCCACCAGCAGTGGAGAAGTGTTCCCTTTTCCCCACAACCTCTCCAACATTTGTTGTTGGTTGATTTCCTTATGATAGCCATTCTTTCTGGAGTGAGATGGTACCTCAGTGTTGTTTTTATTTGCATTTCACAGATGACTAGCCATGTGGAGCATTTTTTCATATATTTATTCGCTTCTTTAACTTCGTCCTCTGAGAAGTGTGTATTCATCTCAGATGCCCATTTCTGAATTGGGTCTTTAAATTTGAGGGCCCTATTATATCTTAGTTCCTTATATATTCTAGACAGTAGAACTCTGTCTTATTGCTTATTAGTTAGGATTTTTTCAAAATTTGTGGGTTGTCTTTTCACTCTGCTGACAATTTCTGTTGACACACAGAAGCTCCTTAAGAAGAGTTGATCCCAGTTGTTCATTCTTTCAAGTGCTTCCCATGCGAATATATGGGGTTTTTTTGTTTTTGGGGTTTTTTTTTGTTTTGTTTTGTTTTTTTGTTTTTTGTTTGTTTGTTTGTTTGTTTTGTCTTTTTGAGACAGGGTCTCACTATGCAGTTCAGGCTGGCCTTAAGCTCACTTTGTAGCTCAGGCTGGTCTCGAACTCACAATTCTCCTGCCTCAGCCTCCTGAGTGCTGGGATTACAGGCGAATATATGTTTGTTCATGAACTCTTTACTTACCCCTATGTCTTCAACAGTTCCTCCTACTTTCTCTTCCAGGAGATTGAGTGTTTCTGTTTTAATGTTTAGATCTTTAATCCATTTTGACTTTAGCTTAGTGCACAGTGATAGAGCTGAGTCAAGTTTTAGTTTTCAGCATGTAGAAAGCCATGTTTTCCAGCACCATTTGTTAAAGAAGCTATCTTTCTTCCAGTGAGCTTGTTTAGTCCCTTTGTCGAAGATCAAATGGCTGAGTGTGATTGTAGATGCCTCTGCATCTTCCAATCTATTCCACTGATCCTCAGGTCTATTTTGTTGCCAATACCGTGTTGATTTTATCACAGTGTCTTTGTAGTATAATTTCAAGTCAGGAATTGTGATGCCTCCTGCCTTGTCTTTATTGGCCAAGATTGCCTTTGCTATTCTAGGTCTTTTGTGGTTCCAAATAAATTTTAGGAATGATTTCTCTATGTCTGGGAGGTATGTTGGTGGCAGTTTGATAGGGATTGCATTTAATCTGTACAGCAATATTGGGAGTATGGCCATCTTCTTCCTGATACTTTTTGTCAGACTCCCAACAGGTGACCCCTTTCCTTCTTTTACAGATCTGCTTAGATAATTCATATTCATAGATCCCTTGCTGGACCATCACTGGTCAACTAGTCTTGGCTTCATAAGGTATCACAACACTGCATTTATTCCCACTACAGAGCTTAACTCCTGTCTACAATTATTATATCCAAAAGACTGACTTCTCCATTCTCTGTATTTGTCACTAAAAATGTACATCCCCCAGATCAGTTTTCAGCTTGGGTACATTTCCATTCCCTAGTTAATGTAGTCTTTGCTGGCTAATTATGAGCTTAGTATGTGAGATGATTAAGAAGACTTGGGTGATTATCCATATCCATTTTGAAGAATTATTTCGAGGTAGAGTGTCATGGCTGACAGTTCAAAATAGTTCAAGATATAGCTAATTGCATCTCAAACCTTAACTTCAATAAGCATATGGTCCATATTGGTCAGGTAGCATATGGGTAGACAGAGCAACCAACCACACACTCCCACATTGCCCAGATTTACAGTTGATATTTTTTGGTATCAGGAATGAAACTTAGGACCTCAGGATTGCCAGGCAAGTGCTACGCCACTGAGCTCTGTCCCTGACCTCAAAAGTTGCAGTGAAGCATGACTTAACCAGTTTATGACTCACAATATCTCTAGTACAATGCTTCTACTTAATAAGCAATCAATAAATATTTGATTTATGCATGCACACAACAGTGAGTTCCTCAGGAATAATGGGACCAGAATTTAGGAAGCTTTAGCTCTTTAGGAGAATAAGGATATTAAGATAAGTCTTCTTTGATATTTTAACTGATATTTATAACTCAATTTCCACGTACAGTTTCAATAATACACATGCCTCATCTAATGATAACATTTGTCACAGCCCTAACCCTTCATCTTGCAAATTTTAGTCTGATGACCCTAATATGGGACAGAGCAAAAAGGAGGCACAGGCTTCTCTCCTTCTATGCATGTTCTAATGTAAGCCCTTCTTTTCTGTGGCCCAAATGCATAGCTCACTTCATTACTATCTCCATCCTAACTTCAGCTCACAAAGTAGAATTTATCTGGATGTGATGAGTTCTACCGTTTAGAAAAACAAGTTCCACATTTTCACAAGCATAGGGCCTTGCAGGCTGGGAAATACAAATAACTCCAAGGGAGACTTGATTGCATGTGAAAACCTGATCCAGTAAGACTCTCTGACCAAAACATAGGAACATATATCCATTCCATGCATTCACTGGAATATGACCCTGCACTGTCCTATCATTCACATAGCAGTGACTTTTTAAATACCCATTTTAATTACAAAGTGTCACAGTGGAGCTGGGTAAAGAGAAATGTTCAGAAGACTTCACAGTAGAGAGGTAAAATGTGAATCAAGACCTGTGGCAGGTGCTGCTCTCTCAGGCAGTCACTCTCCTTATGGACCTCTCCATCTTGAATATGAAACAGCTGGAGGAGTTCCTCTCTCGGATCTCTCCTAGTAGTGACCTTCTGATGTGAAAAGCGTTGCTTTCTCAGGCTGCAGAGCCAAGCAAAAATCGTCTCCAAAGCTTGTGTATATAATTATGTAATTACAATTCTTGAAGAGCTTTGTGAGCTACAAATCTTGCATGATTTACTTTTTGGTGTATTTTATTTCTTTTTAATGGAAAAATCCTCAATTTTTCTTATACTTTTCTTATGGATGAAAAGTATTTCCCAGAGTCCAATAAGCATCTTTGATTAGAGATAAAATTAAGGCCCATGAATTAGGATGATTTAAACTTTGTGGTTTGCTTTTGAAACTAATCTTAAAGATATTTTATGACCTAACAGAAATAAAAGGAAATAGAAGCTAACAGAACAGCGATGTGAACAAGATATATTTTATTTGTGCCACACTTACATTAGAACCAGGAGTTCTTTTGCAATCATTAATAGTCCTTTTCTTACCGGAATGGATAAAAGATTTGCTATAAATTTTAGAATTAAATTCCCAATATTTTTCTTATGTGTAAGACTCACTGGGTGACGGCCGTGTATCCTATCCACAGAAGAATGTAATTATGTACTAAATCCACAGTGGCCCAAATTTTTAAAACCTTAGAAAAGTGGATTCTAAACAATATTACCTGGCAAACTTCAAGATTCCATTTCTCACAAGATGCTTGGGACAGGATTAGGGTCAAAAGCATTCTAAATCCCACCATTGCTTCCAAAATTCTACTTTGCATGTTTTATTTTCCAACATGAATCTGGGCTTCCAAGAACACTGGATGTGGCCAGATCTCCATCAACCAGCTAAAAGTAGCATTTATCCAGATGATTTAAGCCAGCACTATGCTCTCAGGAAACAAAAAGGAGTTCTGTGATAAAGCAAGGAGTCTCACTGACTAGAGCAGTTTAGTTATACCTCCTCTGACACCATAGCCAGTCATAAGATATTTTATCAAGATAAAATATTCAGCAAGCTGGATCCCAATCAGCTCATTCCTTCAGCTCCCTGCTTCACTTTGCTTTTGCGGTACAGTTTTGAAGTTAAAATCATGTGGGTATAGCTTTATAGATCAGAATTCCTGTCAAGAACATAGCACAGTATCATTTCACAGAATGATGGATCTAAAGAGAACATTTCCCTGACTTTAATCTGTGGATCCTATTGAATAGCACTCCAACCATGCAGCCTCTCCTTTGCAAACAGTCCTAGGGAGTTGGAAGGCCTGTTAGAGTTGGAAGGCATTGGGAAGAAGTTACCAGATCTACAAGAAGAGACAAGCTTAGAAAAGTAACATTTCTAGGAGTTAAGTCACTTTCTCAGGTTGCACAGGTATCTAGGAATGAAGCCAAAAAAAGAGCTATGACAGTTCTTCCAGACTGTTTGTCTGAGGCCTAGCAAGGAACAGAAGAATGGCATATAGCTTTGGAAGAAAGGTCCTTGTATAACAAGGGTCCATATTTTTTTTTTGTAATGGACAAGATAAGAAATGATTTCTACTTTCTCAGGTTACATGATTTATGTTGCAACCATAAAACTCTCTGTAGTGTGAAAGCAGCCAAAAGCATTATGTGAAGAAATAGACATGGCTGAATGCAGGGAAAGTTGATTTATGACCAGTGAAATGCAAATGTCATACAATTTTCACATGTTATGAAACATTGCTCCATTTTGTATTTTTTTCAACTGTTCAAAAATGTGAAAATTATAGTTGGCTCTGGCACACTAGATGGAGGCAAAGTAAGATTTTCCCCCTGGATACAGAGAGTAACACACACCCATGTCCTGGGGTGGCACCCAGCCTCTCTGACTCTACTGCACATGCTACTACCCTAAGCGCCCCTTTTCCTATTTAGCAATACTGTTTCCCTATATCAGTGATGGTGAAACTTTTAGAGTTTGCTGTGATAGCAAACAGCGAGCTGCAGCATGTGCGCCATAGGTTCACTGACATTACCATGCCTTATTCAATCAATGTCACCTCAGTTGTGAATAAGGCATCAGGAGGTCAGTTAGAAAATTACTGAAAGGAAGACTTGCCAACAAAGACAGACCTAGTCTCAAATGCCGGGGGAATTATTGCTGAGTATCAGTGGACTGAGATGCACTTTATATCATAAGTGGCTAATGTGTCACTTTGGTTTGACAAATGAAACAGTGAACATGGACTGTGAGCATAGCTTCAATGAAAAATACAGAAAACACCCCAAAAGCTTGGTAAGTTCACTGAGAACATGGTGAAAGTAGTCTTGCAACTGCCTCAAGGAATTTATCACATTTCTTAGTAAGTTGGAGCTCTGGCAGCCCATTCCTTGGAAACGCCTGATTTGTTTGCTTACTTCAGCTGACACTTAACCTTCTCTTGAATTCAAGGGTTTCCTCTCCCCCTGAAACTGTATTTATGTCAGTAGGTGGAGAGCCTTCTCTTGACACTAGTTTTTTCTGGATCTACCAAAGCAGGTCTGTGGTTTTCCTGACTCAGATAAAGGCAATAACTGTAAACTACAGCAGAAAATACATTTTGCTCTACTATGGTTTGACTTTCCGCTCTACAGATAAAGCTGGAATTGTGTAGCCACTAGGACTGTATTGAGAAGCAAGGCATTTAAGAGGTTCCATCACCATGAGTGCCTGTGTGGTGTGTATAGTTATTGTGGGAGGAGCTTTGTCATAGAAGCAAGACTTCTCAAAGACCCTAATCTGGTCCTTGCCATCTCTCCTCACATATGCATACTTTTCCTACTTTTATGAAAGGTACCTTTGCAGATAGGTAAACCTTTAAAATAAATGTCTTCTCAATCATGTGACCTGAGCAAAAGGAAGTTCTACAAATGGAAGAACATGAGATAATCACAAAGATTCTATCATTGTTTCCAATTTTTGTTCTTCCTTTTGCCTTTTACTTCTCAAAATGATATAATAAGATTTAACTTAATTTTAAAAAGCTGTGTACTATGAAAACTAAGCTTCCATTTGTAAAATTCTGAGCAAAAAAGGCAAGTGAAAGAGCATCAGAATCCTTAACTGGAAAATATAAAATTTATTATGATAAAAACAGCATAGTATTGGCAGAAAAAATAGACCTGAGGATCAATGCAACAGATAAGACAATGCAGAAACAGATTGAGACGTGCTCAGCTACCTTATCTTAAGTGAAGGAGTCAGACTTGTTTATTGGACTAAAGATAGCTTCTTTAATAAATGGTGCTGGAAAAACTAGTTTTCCATATGCCAAAGACCAAAACTAGAACCATGTTTATCATCATGAACTAAATTCAAAATGGATCAAAGGTTTAAACATTGAAACAAACAAAAGCTTACTAAAGGATAAAATATGTAAAAATCTTGAACACACAGGGATAGGTAGAGAGTTCATGAACAAAACACCAAAGTAAATACTTTAAAGAATCAATAACTGTGATCTCATCTACCTATGTGAAAAGAGTGAAGTCATTACAGAGTCTGTTGAAATTCACAAGAACATCAATACTTACTTTGAAAATCTTTACTTACACAGGATAAAAAACAAAATAGAAAAATTAGCAGACCCTTAGGTACATATGAATTATAAAAGCTGAATCAAGGCATGAAAATTCTGGATAACCCAATAATATTTAAAATAAAATAAAATAAAAAACTTAGCAACAAAGAAAATCTCAGGTCCTAATGGCTTTGCTGCTGAATTCTAAAACAAATGTAGAGAAGATTTAATGCCAATATTGTTCAAACTCTTCAATGAAATTGAAAGGGGAGAAATATTCCTTAATCCATTCCAGGAGTCAAATATTACCCTGATACCAAAACCAGACAAAGATTCAACCCAAAAAAAGAATTACTGGCCAGTCTCCCTAATGAACATAGATGCAAAAATTATTAATAAAACGCTAATAGTATGAATCAAATTACCCAGTAAATTATATACCATGAGCGGTGGGAGATTTCCCAGAAATGAAGGAGTAATTCAATATATTTAAATCAATAAATGTAATATACCATATCAACAGAATAAAAGCCAAGAATCACATGATCATCTCAACAAATACAGAAAAAGTTCTGATAAAGTCCAACATTCATCCATGATAAAAAAAAACCCTACATAAAATCAAAATACATGGTATTTATCTCAATCTGATAAAAGCCATCGATGAAAAACCAATAAATAATATCATAATAATGAACCAAAACTGAAATACTTCACTTTAAAATCAGTAAAAGTCAATGATGTCCATGGTCACCACTCCTCTTCCATATAGTTCTAGAAATAATAGCCAGAGCAATTAGATAAGAGAGAGAAATAAAATGAACAAGGAAATAGGAAAATAAGGGAAATTATCATTATTTGCAGATTACATGATACTGTACATAGAAAACCTCAAAACTCTCTAAAAGACTCCCTTTTAGAATTAATAACCAAGATCAATATCATAGCTGGAGCATTCTTACAACAAACACATTGAGAAAAAAATTAGGAAAATCACACTTTTCAAAATAATATCCACAAAACTGAAATACTTAGCAGTCAATCTAAGAAAAGAAGGAAAATTATAGTGAACAGAAAAAAGATATTAAATAGGATTTCATAAAATGGAAACATTCCATTCTTGTGGACAGGTACAACCATCACTGTAAAAATAGTGATAGTTCCAAAATTGTTATAGAGATTCAATGCAGTTCCATTAGTATACCTCATGGAACTAGAGAAAACATTTCTAAAATTCATTTGAACCAGAAGAGGCACAGAATAACAACAGCAATCCCTGACAACAAGCCAAGGGTGCAAGCATCACAATTCCTGATTTGAAGTTATACTATAAAGCTACTATGATAAAATCAACATGGTCTTGGAAAAAAAATTAAAAAGTAGACATGAGGATCAATGAAACAAATCTGAAGATGCAGCCAAAACTACAAACGCACTTATCCACCTTATCTTTAACAGAAGGTCAAATATGTTCACTAGAAGAATGATAGCCTATTTAACAAATGATGCTGGAAAAACTGGCTTTCTACATGCTGAAGACTGAAATTAGACCTATGTCTATCACTGTGCACTAAACAAAAGTCAAAATGGATCAAAAATCTAAATGTAAAAACAGAAAAATTAGACCCATATCTATCACTGTGCACTAAATAAAAGTCAAAATGGATCAAAAATCTAAATATAAAAACAGAAAAGCTAAATCTATCAGAAGAGAAAGCAGGTAGAAAACTTGGTGACATAGGGGTAGGCAGACAATTCATGAACAAAAACAAAACTCCGTGAAATACTTCAAAGAATCAACAACGGAGATCTCATCTTATTAAAATGCATTTATGTACATCAAATATAAATCACCAACAAAATTTTAAAACAAAAGTGAACTGGGAAAAAGTTTCAGCCAGCTCTCCCTCAGACAACAGATTTCTACCTAGAGCATATGAAGAATTTTAAAATATCAGGACCCCACAATTCAAAGACCCAAACCAAAAATAGGTATCCCAGATGAATACACAGTTTTAGATGAAGAAATACAAATGGCAAGTAAATATATGAAAAAATGTTAAACGCCATTAGTCATTCAAGAGATGCAAATTAAAAGAACACTCTGATTCCATTTCATCCAAGAAAGAATGGCCATAATCAAGAAATAAACCAATAACAAATATTGAAGAGGGTGTGGCCTTCTCCACTGTTGGTAGGAGCATAGGCTGGTACAACCACTATGGAAATCCTAATGAAATCAGGGCTAGAGGACTCATTCAGCACAACTATTCCCATTCTGGGTATTTTTTCAGAAGAACTGAACATATCATACCCAACAATTTATGTGTGCCTACATTCATAGCAGTGCAGTGTGTCATGGCTAAATCGTGGAAACCCAAATGCCCAACTCAGGAATGCATAAAAAGCATGTGGTCCTTTTATACAATGAAGTACTACTCAGCTATAAAGAAAAATTAAACTTGAGACCATTATATGTAAATGAATACAACTAGAGACCATACTCAGAAGTGAAATGAATCAAACTCACATGCTTGTCTCCATAGTGTAAAAACATGAAAGAGTCAAAAAAAAAATGTGAAAGGTACAATACACATTGCAAAAGGAAAAGAAAATGAATGAGCAACTGGGATCTGGAAAAGGAATATATATATATATATATATATATATATATATATATATATATATATATATATAATATTTCATATGCTATGATAAATTTCCTACTAATTTCTATTGGTTTATTGAAAGGAACAGTTAATGTTTAACTGTTAGATCCAGTATTACATGCCTGTGCCTGTGGGTGTGAGTAATTATTTTGAACATAACAATATGTAGTACACTGATTGTTGTTTTCCTGTCATCTTGTTTCAAAATTCTGTATCATTTTTGTTGTTTTTATGTTGCTTTATTTTTGTTTTGTTTTTGTTCTTTTCTCTTTAAAATAAAAAAAAAATAGAATACTGAGTGTCCATCTTCAGAAAGAATGGGTATTATCAAGAAACCAAAGCAATAATAATAAAATAATAGAAATTAACTAATAGTAAATGCTGGCAGTGCCCAACCCCTGCACCTGATTTCAGGCTCTTTAAAAATCTGCTGAGCTATTTGGCCTGCCCGAGGAAATACTTTTAAGTGAAATAAATTGCACACACGTGCAAATATTGCATTTTAGATCTGTTGTGAGAAACTGAAAGTGTAAATAAGAACAAAAATGTATAATGGATATTGTGAAACAGGAAGAAATAGTTAAAAAGGAAAGCAGAACTGGAGAAAGAAGAACAGGGAAAGAAATTAGATGAGAAAAAAGGGTAAAATGGAAACAAAGATTTACAAATCAGGGGAGACAGAAGAATTGAAAAGAGGGAAAAGGAATGTGAAATAAAGAGGAGCAAAGATAGCATGTACAAATTTCCTGCAATGAATGTGTGTATATAAATTATAACAATAAATAATATTTTTTAAATTTATTCATTTGTACTTAAGAAGCAAGCAAATAATATACCATCCTATGAAACATCTGATGCTACAGGCATTTCTTTATTCCTTCTCCATTGTCTTCTTTCCTTCTTTTCACTGATTTGTGAATTGAAGGAATACAGGTGAGAAGATTCTATTCTGCTCTCAGTATATTGATGCTCTCATTCAGGAGGATAAAATATAAAGTACATACTTACAAATGACTGTAGTAGGCTATTTCTATAGTGTGATTGTGCCACTTAAATGTTGGAAAGTTAATCCCCCCCGTATCAATACTGGGAACTGGGACCCTTAAGAGGTGAGCACATCAGGAGTCCTCTGCACTCATGAATAGATTAAGGTTACTATTCCCTGAGGGTTTGTTATGAAAGCAATTTCTCTCATGCTTGCTCATGCTGTCTGTCATTTTTGCCTTGGCTTCCACCCATGGGTTGACACAACCAGAAGCCTCTGCCAGATCTGATTCCTTTGACCTTGAACTTTCCCACTCTTAAAGCTGGAATAAATATCTCTATGCTTTATTTTTTTCCATAATTTTATTGAGAAACAAATAGCAATGAGACAGTTCCAAATCTAATTAATAGGACAGTTTCAATAATTAATACATATTGATTGCATATTGTAATAAACAAATTGCATATTGTTTTCTTAGTGGTTAATTGTTGTACAAGATGCAGACATGATATTCTATTTACAAACACTATTAGAACAGGTCCCTCTATTCATTGAATTAAGAGAATGTAGCTGTATATCTATCTTAACTATTTTGAATATACAGATACAAAATGGGCATTGATTTGTATCACCTTTTTTATTTAGTTTTGTCAATTAAATATAGGTGTGTGAATTCAGCAAAATATTCCCAAATAGTCCAGTAGTCCATAATAGTATTGGGTTTTTCGTATGTCTGGCAGTGTCAGAAGTTGTTGACTTGAGTCTTTTACAGCTTAGCATAATAATATGATTTTACTTCTTATACTTCTGTTTAATATTTTTCTGCTGGATGGTTAAGGCCAAGATAAAGCAAGACCTATGTAACAAGAAATATAGCTTTTGTATCTGATTAAGATCAGTCAAATCCCCTCCGGATTTATCCTGAGACACTGTACCTCAGTTTGTAGATCTTTGTCTGTGTCAGCCATGTGGATGAGTCACAGTCATTGCTTGACCAATTTGCTTTCTGTGAAAGCCTGAGAGAATGTTTTCTCTCCAAGTGACTCTCCCTAGGCACACTCTACATCCTTGATCACTTTCCTCTTTGGCCCCAGAATCTCCTTGATCAGAAAATCTGGGACACAATTGAGTTGCATGATGTTACAGTACACATTCTCATATGTCCTGAGTCTTAATTGACCTTGAAAGGCTGGGGCCAAAATGTTGACTGTCCTTGCGGCCCTCCTTTTCTTCTAATTTTTGGTCTGCAAACCTAGGTTGTTAACCCTCCACGAGAGAAGCTTATTGTTATTACCGTACATCCTATGCTGTTGAGCTTATCCCCACTATCTGTCTGAATATCAAACATCTTAGGCTTAACATGGAACAGGTATTTTTCATCAAGCATTGATATGTTAAATTGTAAGTCCCTACAAAATATAACGTTAAAAAATTAAAATATATTTTAAAAATAGGAATAAACAATTATATATGTTTACAGTAAGTTTAGAAATCTAACCATATACAGCATTGTAGCAGGACAGTCCCACACTACTCCTTTTCCTCTCTCCTGCCTTCATTCACCATCCCCTCCTTTTCAAGCAAACATCTACCTGAGAGACAGCTCAGGAAGATGTTTTATAAATACCTAGTCTCATATACTCTAATACAGCAGCAAAAATTTTACTAATACAACCACCTGACACTTTCTCAAGATACTGGCAATTCACTCTTTTATGAATTAAAGATAGCAGTGGTAAGAGTATTTCTCCTACATATGTGAGAATTTAGAGTCTAAAGGCTTTGGTTCCAGAACTTTAACATTACTGACTAACAGACATCTGCCCTATCTCAGATGGAAGTTCAGCCCATAGGTACTCTAAGTTTTCAAAGCATGGAGCTGGCAAGTCATTGGCTAACAAAGGGAGCCAATAAAACAAGAAAGGAATGAATTTTTAATTTCTGTATTCATGGAAAATTAATCAGTAGATCCCTGAGCTTGGAAGAAAGTATTTAAATAGAACACATTCTAAAACATTCTAAAAGAGTGAAACTGACTTCAAAGAATATTAAAAATATGAAGACATCTCTTTTCCAGAGAAAAACTATATTTTCTAGGAAATGGAGAATAAAATGATCAGATTTCATTCCTTTAGCTCTTCCCTCACCCTCTTCAGTTTTTTATGCCTTTAGAGGAAAAGTGTGTGGATAAGGAGAGTCGAGAGCTAACAGTCTAGGGAGTCAGGTTCCCATGAGTAGAATTCAGTACAGTACTAAATGAATCAGAGCCCTGTGCTGTGGCCCTACTCCCAACTTCCTAATCTATATTCTGAGATTATGATGGATGTGATACATGCAGCCCCTCATTTCTACCAAGCTCTGCACTGTTGAGGACAAATACTTGAGTCTTCCTTCATAGGTGTTACCAGTCAAGAAATGGTTAATCAAATGTGGTAGCAAACACACCTCAACCCCCTTGAAGCATCCTGCAGCCCCTAAAATCCTAATTTTACACAGGAAGTCAATGTACTAATACAAATATGGACCACTAGTAAGTGTGGCCACTAAGTCTGGGATATATTTCAAATTTGAGATACTTCTCTGGGCCAAATCCATAGCATTCCACTTACAGAAGGATAAATAAACCTTTTACATTCTGAGGAAGCTGAGCCTAAACTTTATTGAATGTTACTTCTATTACAATAAAAACTTTATGCAATATATTATTCTCTCTAGATAACTTTTTCCATGTGTGTTGAGCAAGTCTGTCAGTGCTTTGAATGTGGCTACTAGTCTTTATTCTAGATTTTTCTTTGTACCAAGAATGCACAGTAATTTCTTAGTGCATATTCATAGAACAGGTAAGTTAACGAATATTCTTTCCCAGGGCAACAAAATAGGGGATGCTAATATTGCTTTCTTTTCTTTTCTTTTTGCAGTACTGGGGGTGGAACACAGGACCTTCTTACTGAATTAAGTCTCAACACTTTTGTATTTTTTACTTTGAGAAAGATCTCAATAAGATAAGCTGCCTAGGCTTGGCTTGAACTTTGTGGTCCTCCTGTCTCAGCCTCCCAGAGTGCTGCAATTACAGGTAGATGACACCACATCTGGGGATACTGTTATTGGCTGTAATAAACACATCTGAGATGGAAGGATTAGATAGCTTATAAAATAACATATTGTCTCTTCCAAAGAAGATTTGTGGTTTTTAAATAAGTCAAAGTTTAGTGCAGTGGGCTGCAACTCAAAAGGAAAACTTTGAAAGGCAAGGATAGTCTTTGAAGAGCAAGAATAGACTCTACTAAGATAACACTGACTTTGAATTTGGAACTCAGCTGGGGATTCAGGGAGGCACACTGAAAGAAAAAAAGCAGTCACAAGATTTGAGGAAGTGTTCATATGAAGCAGCCCAACCAGGCATCTGTAGCTCTTCCATGAGAACTACTTTCATCCATTTAAGCAGAAGCTTTGTTAGTTACTATTTAGTCTTGCTTGTATTCTAATTTACAATTGCTCTTTTTCTACCCTGCCATGAATAGTTCATTTTTCATTGATGGTTTGTGTGAGCAAAAGGTGAGTTCAGCTTGCTCAATTGGTCATGTTCTGAAATTAATGAGCTGGTTCTGTTGCATGAGTGCACAAATTAGCTGGCCACATGCTCACCTCAGGTTCAAAAGTGGGTGGAATGGATAACAGGGTGCATCAAGCAAGAGAACGCAGTCTCCTTGCTGCTCCTGAGCCAGCAGCTGAAATCCCAGCTTCCTCGCAGGTAGTCAGTAATATTTTCTTTGGATATAAATTCTATAACCTCAGATAATTTAGAATGATAGAAAAATAAACAAATATTTGAGTAAAAACTAGGACGGACAGTGTGAGATTGAATAATTTGTAGGCACTGAAATAATTGAGAGATCTTTTGTGTAGACCTTAGAGTTTTTGTACCTTTCTGTTATTTGACTTTCCAATACACTATCTTAGAATCTTCACTTCGTCAGATGTTAACAAGGTCTTTTAACCTCAGCATTTTCTCATTCTCTAAGTCTTTTCCACTTAGCATAGGAAATATGTTCTTATATAGTTTACTTAACCTTAATCTTTGGGTGCCAATGTTTAGGATATATTACTATTTAAGGATGTCTACATACCTTAAGGGATCTAAGCCTAAATTACTGACCCCAATTTAAGAAATCATCCACTCTGTGACTGATTTCAATACCATCAGATGAGCTCTGTAGAGAAAAGGAAACTCATTGGCCACAGATTTTACTATAATTAAAGAAACATGGGTGACACCTAAAAGTTGGGTACTCTTTCAAGCTTCATCATCACCCTTGGGTCCAAAGAATGGCACTGTGACAAGATCAT
>PVKA01014423.1:8367-52580 GCA_004027165.1 Ctenomys sociabilis
TTTTTTTTTTTTTTTTTTTTTTTTTTTTTTTTTTTTTTTTTTTTTTTTTTTTTTTTTTTTTTTTTTTTTTTTTTTTTTTTTTGGCAGAACTGGGGATTGAACTCAGTTTCTTGCGCTTGCCAGGGAAGCGCTTATTCTACTGAGCCATCTCCCTGGCCCCGACACTTCTTGATAGCTCACTTATGAAACTTCTGATCTCTCCAGAAAAGAAAACTTTTTAAACAACTATATTAAGCTAATTAGCAGGAGAGATTCAATTGATCCTGAGGGCAACCTAACCTGACAAAAGGAGAAATATGTGCAAACAGGGTCTGTATCTCAACATTTGACTCTAGGATAGACATGTTGTTTCATGTTAGTAATGGTCAAACAATTCATCTATAATTATAAATACTTCTACTATAGGATGAAATTCCCAGGAACTGGATAATCTTAGCCTCTACAGTGGCCTTGGAAATACACATAGAATAACTATAGAATAACATCTGCATGAAGATGATTGGGAGAAAATGTTCATATTATGGGTTGCCTCCACAGAATTCCTAGATATTCTTGGTCAAGGAGAAATATCTCTGGGTCTCAGAAAGGCTGAGTTGCTTTTTCTGTGACTATATTTTCATTTGTTATCATCAGTGATTCAACTGAATTATGATCACTTATCATGTTATACATCCATTTCAATTCACTTGAATTGGAATAAAAGTAGCTTTAGAATGCCTTATTCAAAAATTATCTGAGATGAGCATCTACATTTTTCAGCATATTGGACATTACCAAAAAAAATTTTAATGTTGATAAGATAAAAATCTATAATGTGATTAAGCAATAGGAATAGTTTTGAAATTTTCAGCCCTAAGTCTTCTGCAGATAAAGTACAGTAAAATATGCAGAATCTCATAGTGAGGCTAATGGACAAATTATACTCAGTTAGGTAAATGATAACCCAGGCCACAATCACAAAGCCATTAGAATATGATTCTAAACAAGTGCTACAGATTAGATATACAGTGATCATTGCAGGAAAAATATATTAGTCTTCTCCTTTGATACAAGAGACAGATAGGCTTCTCAACACTGGTAGAATTATCTGGGGTTCTGAGTAGAAAGAAAGCTATGCAGATTGGAGAAATAGCTTGAATGTAAATGCTATAGCACACAAGACAAGTACTGCTAAGTGCTACAGCACACACCTAAGGAAACTAATTCCAGTGAGTTAGCACAGTGCAATTTTGTCATATATTTGCATACATATGCATATATGTCATATATTTTCTTACAAATTCTGATATGGGGAAGCTACCCTTGTGGCTGTACCATGTAAAACATGCAGCTTCCACATACCTCACTCAAAGAAAAAAGAAGACACACAATAATGCCTGCTTTCTTCAACCTGGAAGTGACGTGTGTCACTCTGTTCATAGACCATTGGCAACATTGGTTATTGGGCCGCACTGGGAGGGATACGTATCAGGAGGCAAGTGAGCAGCTGGGAAGCAGGTGGTGCCCTTTCCACAAATTAGGATTTTTTTTTTTTTAAAAGTAGTTTCTTGTTTCAATAAGCCAGTCACAGGATATAAATAGGGAAATATAGTTCTAGTCAAATTCTATAGATCTTTTAATAGCAAGCTGAGGATTTGATTTTATCTCATAACTAAAAGTAATTAAGACTGTAATAGTCCAGAAGGCATAATAAATGAGAGTGTGAATGGCATGAAGCTCCAGATGTGGAGTTATAAAAGAAAAAAGTGGATAATACAGCCAATTTCTTCTTTTTTTTCTTCAAAACTGAAATCTTACATTTACTTCATTCTCTGGAGAGAATGAAAAGAACCCCCATTGTCTTCTGTTTCATCATCTTATTTCAGTGCAGGAAAAACTCTGTGTGTGTGTGTGTGTGTGTGTGTGTGTGTGTGTGTGTGTGTACACAGACATACATATGGCATTCAGTAATGTGTGCTCAGAACAAAATAAAAGCCAGCATTCTTACTTTAGTTGGGTTAAATCAGCAAAGAAAAGACAAAAAATTGTCCTGTGGCATAGTGAAGAATTTTGTTATTTTTTTATAACCTGAAAAAATGGCATGGGCTGGGGAGATAGCTCAGTGGTCTAAGCACCTGTCTGGCAAGCACAAGTACCCAGGTTTGACCTCCAGTATCGCATGCTGCACTGGCTCTAGAACACCAGGCAAGCCGTTCTAGCCCCAGAACCATGCGTGGTGGTCACAGCTGTAATCCCAGCACTGGGGAGGCTAAAACAGGAGGGTTACTGTGAGTCTGAGCTGTGTAGTGAGGCCCTCCACCAAATAAATAAATAAGTTATTTTTAAAAAACGGTGAGACAATTTCTCTAAGTTTCTGTGTCTTTTGCATGACTGAAGGTCAAAACCCAAATGAGCACAATGCCAACCTGGCTGCACAAAGAGATCCAACAACAGTGCTGGCTTCAAACTGCCCCTGCTCTGCATGGCCACTCCTAGGGCCATCGCGGATACCTAAGAGTAGAAAATGGCCTCGACATTAAAGGAAGGGGAATTGTTTCATTCTATCAATCAGTAAAAAAAATCTCTCATTAGCTTTTATTTAGCTAATTATCAATCCTCCTTCAAGATTTCTAGATTTTCCTAGATTCTCTGCTAATCTTTTCCTAATTACCAAAACTACACTATTTCCTCTCAGCTCTGAGTGTTGTTCATAGTTGTAATCAATATCAACTTAGCATAAACTCATTGCTCTGCAGCTGATTCACTACAGTGATTCTCAACAAAGCAGGATGCAGGGCTGGCCAGAGAGCTCAGCAGATTAAAGAGCCTGCTTAGGCAGGCTCAGGGACCAGGCTGAGCCCCAAAGTGCCATGTCAGCCCCTCCCCCCACGGTCCCCTGAGACTTCAATTGAGACTGGGTGTGGTGGCACACCCCTGTAATCCCAGCACTTGCAAGGCTGAAAACAGGAGAATTACTACAAGTCCAATCTACACAGTGAGACCTTATAGAGCCTGTACTAAATACATTTAAAAAATGTACATTTTTGTTGTGTAGTTACTTTCTTATTAATATGATAATACATAAAGTATAAGCAGCACATAAAATATATGAACTATCATTGATGTTCATCTTTATATTCCAAGAAATGAACTAAAACATTCACTAAAATTCTATTGAATGGATGAATAGCAGATAGGTGTAATTCATGAGCCTGGTTTGTGATAAGTGATTTTCTGCCCAGTTTTTCAGATTAGATGTTTCCAAACAACAGTGAATTTCAGTCTAGGCTCTTGCAATCATTTCAAAGTCACTGATCCAAAGAGAATCTTGCTTTCCTGACACTTGAAGGAAAACCTAAACTTTATTTTTGACTCACAAGGAGTATTGAATATTCTCTTTGAAAACTGTAACCAATGGGTATATTTGAGGAGAATCAGAAACATGGCAAATTGAGACAATTTACACCTCATAAAAGGAATACAAAAGAACTTTCAGGCAAAAGGATCTTCTTTATACAAAATATTCACACATCTAGCCTACTTTTAAAATAATATCATAGGACATCAATCAAAAGATCATCTGAAGAGGAGATGATGCCCAGGGGCTAAGGGCAGCAGTGATGGCTAGCGGTGCTTCTAAGGCATGGTGTCAATTTGAAAGAAAAGTAACAAGCATAAAAACTAGCTTTCTGGTACTGAGCATTGAGTTGGGTTATTAAAATCAGACTATAAGTGAATGCCTCTAATTCATACAGAAAGCAATGTTTTGTGTTGTTTTTTTTATAGGGGGATCTCTCTATTAATTCTCTTGGTGTTGTAGCCATATACTATAAAAGTTCTGACTGATAGAAACCATCACACTTTCTTGATTCTTTTTTTTTTCTTTCTGAGATTGCCGTGAGCTGCATAGATTTACTGAATAATGAATCCAAAGAAGCTGTGGAGTTCTATGCATATCCTTGGGGGAACACAATCAGAGTGAGTCCTTGAGAAGACCAAGTGAAAGATAATCTTCTGTTGCCCTTACATCTGCATCAACAGAAATCAAAAGGAATGAGTTCCTATCAGAGTCACCAGAACCACAAATAAAACACTGGCTGACTCAACCCTGAGGACAGGTAACACCGAACAAAAGACCACATGGCCAATCCCTTTCCCTTCTCTTGAGCCTATTCTACTCTCCCCACTCCTCTTTTCTTCAGTCCTAGAGGTGTAGCTGGGTTTTTTTTCCAGGAGACTTACTGTCTTGTAGTTCTTATCCTTCTAACCCAAAGACACACGCAGTTTAAAAGTCAGGAGTGTCCAAGAAACTTATAAACGTTACCTTAAATCTCTGCTGTACTTTCCATCACATGATCTTTCCTGTTAGTTGCATGTAATTTCTGGGGTTCCTGAAAGTGGTGTCTGCATGTCTGAGTCGCTTTGATACTGCCTATGATGTCTACCAAAGTGTCCCATACAGCAAGATTTGCATAAATGCTTATTAGAATTAATCAAGAATCCTGTAACTTTTTAAAAAATCACCAAAGCACTCCTTTTATACTGTCCTATTTTATGTTCATGTCCCACAAAGTTAACCTGAACACCACCAACTTGTCTGCTGCTCCCAGAATCACCTTCTGGATATTACGATACAAATTTTCTTTCTTGCCACAAAGTGTCCTAAATATGTGATCATGCTGTGATGACTCACTTCTTACTGAAACCCTGTGGTTAGAAACGAACGATGAGAGGGCCCATTGTGGACAACTGGGAAGAGGGGAAGGGACACAGGGGCCACACAGGTAGCCAGAGGGCACCCATTCATTGTGGGATTGAAGAAAAGCTTGATGCCTGTCCAAAAATGAAAGGTCATGTTCAGAAACCAACAAAGACAGTCAACGGGAAAGCTGATGCCTGATAGGATGGAGCAGGAAGTGCATAAAAAAGGAGTCAGTGAATGGAACTGTTCTCTGATTTTTCTCAAGAAAAGCAGGTAAAACAAAATTCTCTGAGGATTTGTTTGAAATCAAATTTAACTCCTTCCTTCCTGCCATCTAAGGGGAGATCCAAATGTCCAGCAAGACCTCAGAAATAGACTTAGAAAAATGTCCTTAGAATTTTTTTTTTTTTTTTTTTTTTTTTTTTTTTTTTTTTTTTTGTATTTTTTTAGGGAAGGGTCCACAGGATGTTCTGGGTTTCACTACTGGATCAGACTCATAGTGATCCACCTGTTTACAGGTTCCCAAGAGCTAGGATTATAGGCTTGAGCTACCATACCTAGTTTCAATTGCTATTTCAGCATGCCTCAGGGTTGGGGCCAACACGACAGGCCTGGGGGTCATACCCCAGCCTCAGTGCCTGCTTGCAAGTACTTTAACCTGCTGAGCTATTTGGCCAACCCAATGCCCTTAGAATTTAAAAACACTACCTAACATGTTCCCCTACCTCACCCCCCGCCCCCACGTACACAGCTATCTAATATCAAAAGGAATACGTAAGTATGTGTCTCTATTACTTTTCTCTATTGCTGAGACAAAACACCAGACAGCCAAAGTTAGGGGAGAAAAGGATTATTTAGCTCACAGCTTGTAGAGGTTCCAGCCCATAATCAGTTGGCTCTAAGGCAGGGTGGCACATGGCAGAGGGGGAAGAGCACCATAGCAGAAGACAGAAAAAAAGAAAAACAAGAGCAAAAGGGAGGAGAACGCCTCTTTCTCTCCTTTATACTGTATGCAGCCTACCTACCCTGGGGCAGGTGTAGCACCCACACCCCTAACTCCAGCACTAGACAATGAACCAATCACAAATTGTAGATTCAGCCACCTCTGAAAAGTCTGCCACCCATGACCATATGAGGCTTTGGGGGAAGGCATCAAAACACAAAACAACAATCTGAGTCTATTTAGTATAGATGTAAACGTGGAGTTTTATAGTGAGACTGTAATGGGCATGAGACTCAGCTCCACCATCTGAGACCTGTGCAATCTAGACTAATATACTTGGCCTCTTTGGATTCTGGTTGTATTATACATTGAATAGAGATAATTGTAGTAGCTGTTGTTGGGAGTACTAAATGAAATGAACCCGCCAAAACACCTGAGACATCGCCTTGCATATATGTATTTATATATATTACATGCAAAATCAAAATAGTGTGATAGGACAAGATTTGTAAATGGAAGTGCAATGATTTACATTAGGATATGGAAATACAGGAACAAAACAGATATGTGATTTACAGTCCTCTTTACTAATAAGCCATAGCTACCAGGAAGTTCTCTGAGATTAAGGTGAACCCTCTTATTCACTATTTTATCCCCTTTGCTTATCCTAGTACTTTAAAATGCTTTATATGTAATAAATAAAGCACAAAGTTCATCTTTAGTTGCTGTAGACAACATCCTTACCATCTGCATTTAAGAATTAGTAAGCACAACAAAATAAATCTGAAATAATAATCTTTAAGTCAAGCTGGAGACCCTGACATTTACAAGCAAGAAAGCGCATGGTTAAATTCTGGATGACCTGGAATCATAGCAAAAAGCCTTCTTGGATACTTCTCTTTACCCATGTTTAACAGAAAAGGGAAAATGCTATCATAATCGAAGAAATGACTTATTGCTCTTGTTCAAATAATCATGGTGGTCTGATCTCTCCACTGTGGATTTAAAATGCATCTCAGAAAACCATAAAAGCTCAACACCTTGATGTTCCTTATTCTTTTAGGCACAAAAATCTAATATTAAGACAAAGACATCTTTCCCTGGGCCAAAATTCTGTAGAACAGTGAGGAAGACTAAGTTTTCAAAGTTCACTCCAAGTAGAAAATGCGTCAAGTAGCAAGCTAACAGAGGTCTACTAAAGGGCTTCCTGATGGTTCCAACTGGCAATCATATTAGGAAACCACTTAACGGTGAGGAAGCTGTTAGAATGCTCATAAAACATATTCATATGTAAATACCAATGTTCTTTTAATAGCATTCAAATATTGAATTGAACTTGAGTTAGAAATGCATAAGAAGGCAGCTCCCAATAAATGTTTTCCATCCTCTAAGATTTGCAGTGCAGCTTTGCAAGGACTACATAAACATGTTTATCTAAATGTATGGAAATAATACACGGGCTTTCATTAGGCAGAACTGAAGTATCTAAGACACTTATATCGGAACTGTTAATATTGATGGGTAGCACTTTCCTTAGGTCTTTATGGGTTCTAATGAGTCTGTGAAGAACCAGCCTTTCTCTACAGAGAGCGTCTTTCCCATGCCCTCTGTACATGGGTTGTTCTTTAACTTTACTGAATGCTCATTATGCACAAAGGTTGATTAAGCCCTCTGTGGGAACCTGAATTGTAGTAGAACCAAATTCAATCGCTCTAATTAGGGTTATTTAGCGCTTCCTAGTTAAGGGAATTTATACTGATTTTTTTTTTTTCTGGATGCTATACTTACAAGATTCATAAATTCAGTGCCTTTGAAACAAATATAGCTTTCAGCAAAGCAATTTATATTTTCTAATGATTAGTTAAAAAATACGGCATAACAGCTCCAGTCATTTTGCCAAACATTTTTGTCAGTTAGCTAATTTGTTTTAATGGTAGCTGTAGGGCTGATCCAGGACCCTGAAACCAACTAAGTTTAATTCATTCCCATTTAAATTTAACTGTTGCAAGCAAGAGAAATGCCTGCTGGAACAGAAATAGCTGATTAAGAATCCAAATCTGTTCATGTTAGCATTAAATCATTTGGGTCCATGTAGACTCAGAATGTGACAGAGGGTGGCTTCTTCACCTTGGCAAGGCTTATAACAACAAAATAAACAGATGGTTGTATGTTATTATCATTTGAAAATAAGTAAATGCCATTCTTATCGCTGATGTTATCACTATGTATAGATGCTGTTCACAGGCAATGAGGAATTCCATTCTTGATCAATACTGCTATAAAGATTCTTCAAGGGAATTATCACTATGCCAGTCCTCCAAGCCATGAACAGTACAAGTGCAGAATAAATAAGGTTGACCTGGAGCTGCACCATGAAATACCTAAAGTTCCATTTTGTTTAGCATGTTAATGCATCTGTGACATTCAAAACTATCATACAAATGTTATCTTAAAAATCATCTCAATACTAACTAATATATAACTTTTTTAGGTTCCAAAACTCAAAATATACAGTTTCCCAACTATTAATATGCATCAACTTACGTATCCTCACAACATATTGTACTTACAATATACACTTACTATATTATACTTAGTGTTCACATTTATAGTCTGCAAAAGATGGTAAGAAACTCATCTAAAGTAAATGCATCATTTATCACAGTTCCTCCCAGAGCACATATTTTCTTTTCTGAGACAAAGTCTTGCTGTATAGTGCTATGTACTTCAAGCTGGTCTTAAGCTTACTATGTAGCTCAGTCTGGCCTTGAATTATGGTGATCCTCAAGCCTCATCCACCATCTTTAGAGCAGCTATATTCTGATTTTTGGAACAAATGCTTTGAGTAATCACTTCATATATGAACTAAGACTCCTGTCCTAAACCCACAAACACATGCAAATGATTTACTTGAGTAAAATAAAAAATGGTCACTAACCTTTATCTCTAGAGGACTGACCTGCCTTTGCTGATAGAGTAAGCTCATCTTGTGGCAAAGCTCAATTGATTAAAGCAAAATTATGCTTCACTTCATTCCATTTATAACAAACTTTACATTCTGGCAATGGAGGTTTTCCTGCTGCCTATATTTAACCACTGTTCAGAAATTCATTAGGCTTTCCCAGCATTCCTTAGCCTAAGAAGCTTTTAGATAAGATAGAAAAAACTGAAAACAGAAAAAAATTCCATTATCAAGTTTGCTTTCTAAGCTTTGTAGTGATGCAGATACGCCAAAAATTTGATCAATCTGAAAAATAAGAACTGAAAAACTTTGAATAGAAGATCAGGGAGCTGTAAAACTATAATACATAGATAGTGGGAATCAGAAAATAAAATGAGAAAGATAAATAAGGAAAAATATTTAAGCAAAGAATAGTTGAAACATTCCTAGATTTGATGGTTAAAAATTCTGTGCATGCAAAAATTTCTGGGAATTTTAGAGACACACCTAGACAATGCCTTTGTCAACTTGCTGAAGTGTAAGACAAAATCTGGACAATGGCATGAATTATGACTCATGACACATAAGGAAACAATAATATGATTAATTGCTGGTCCCACGTGAGGCACAAAAGGAAAGGAATGACATGTTTCAAATATAGGAGAAAAACCTGCCAACAAAATGAAAAGATCTTCCACTAATGAAGGTAAGACAGAGACAGCTTTAGATAAATAAAAACTGAGGTAATTCATTTGCAGGAGGCCTGATTTATGAGAAGGGTTACACAGAGTCAAGCTAAAAGAAAATGACACTAGACAATAACTTGACTCTTCTGGGGGTAAAAAAGAGCATTATAAATGGAAAATATGTGAATAAAATTGTACATATAATTGTACATAAATTGTACATATTCTCATAATTCACTTAATTTTTCACGAAAAACTAAGATTTCCATTTCAAAAAAAAATAAACATTTGAAAGTCCATAACTCTTCTACACAAATAATAAGCTTGAAAAACGAATCAGGAAATAAAGTCCGTTTGCAATAGCTTAAAATACCTATAATCAACCTAATTAAGGCAGTGAAAGACCTCTAATGAAAATTATAGAACACTCAAGAATGAAATCGCATAAAACACTAGTGGATGGAGAAATCCCTCATATTGAAGGATCAGTAGAGTTATATTATTAAAATTAGTCATATTCCAAAATGTAATTTATAGATTGAATACAATTCCCATAAAAATTTTAAAGATATTCTTCACAAAACTAGAAAAAGAAAATCCTGAAATATTTTTGGAAATACAAAGCAACTCAGAGAAGCCAAAGCTATCCTAAGCAAATAGAGCAAGTTTGGAAGCATCAATACCTGATTTTCAATTACACTACAAAGCCATAAAAACAAAACCAGCATGGTACTGACACAAAGTAGACCAAAGGAAGGGAAATGAAGATAGAGAAACAAACTCATACAACTACAGCATCCTGATTCTGGACAACCAGACTGAAAATGGACATTAGAGAAATAAATAGTGAGGGAAAAATAAACATCCATACATATAAACCTGAAACTAGATTTCTATCTCTCACCTTGTACAAAAAAATCAATGTAAAACTCATCAACTGTCTAAGTATGAGGTCCAAAACTTTGAAGCAGGTGAAAGAAAATATAGGAGAAACACCTGAAGCTACAAGTGTAGGCAAAGACTTTCTGACAAGGACTCTAACAGCACAGGAAATAATAGCAAAACTCAAAAAATAAGGAGGCCAGGGAGATATCTCAGTAGAATAAGCACTTGCCTGGCAAGTGCAAGGGCCTGAGTTCAATCCCTGGCTCTGCCAAATAAATAAATAAATAAATAAGGCTGCCTCAAGTCAGTTTCAAAGTAGCAAGAGAAACAACCCGCAGAGTGAAGAGACAGCACAGGGAAGGAGAGAAATTCTTCATCAGCTACTCTTCTTACACAAGATTTTTTATTTATTTTCATTTAAAAATAACATTTAACAGAGGTGATTCCATTTGAACATTCTATCACCTCCATTTATTTTATTTTTCTTCTCATTAACATTATTGAAAATCAATAATTGTGTAGCATATTAAAATTCTAGACAAATATTGAAATGTGAAAGATATAAGACATAGAGTGAATTTTACAGAAATATTTCGTTTTTTAAAATTCAGGACAGGGTATACAGGGTCTCACTGCATAGATCAGACTTATTGTGATTCTCTTGTCTACAGCCTCCCAAGGGCTGGGATTACAGGAGTAAGCCGTCACACCCAGTCTTGATCTTGATCTCAGTGTGCCCCAGGAGCAGGGCTGGTACAGCAGGAACAGCACAGCAGGCCTGGGGATCAAACTCCCAGCCCCCTATATTTTTCCTAAGCAGGTGTTTTAATCCCCTGAGCTATTAGGCCAACCCTTACAGAAATATTTCTAAAATGAATACATAGCATAAGATTGATAATGCATTTCACAGTGTAAAAAAAAATTATTTACAAAATTAAATGAATTATAACAATAAAAATTGCCTAAAATAAAAATGAAGAAGGAATTTATAAATCGGTCATACAATAGTTCACTCTGTACCAAAATCACAAAACTTGTATTTATATAATTAGAATTCTCAAAGTAGAAAGGGGTAGGCAATAAATATTTAAAGATTTAAAATTTCTGAATTTAGTTGAAATTATAACAATTATAGCTTGTGATTGAGGTTTTCATTTCCTATGTAGCACTTGGAATCTGCTTCATGCATTCTATTTTTTTTTTCTATATTGCTAACATTTCCAAGAAAAATGAACCTTTTATTCATATTTCCAAGAAATATGAATAAAATCATACCAAGGTACACAAAAATGAAATTGTCCAAAATTAATTGTAGGGGCTGGGGAGATGGCTCAGTAGAATGAATGCTTCCCTGGCAAGCGCAAGGGCCTGAATTCATTTCCTGGTTCTGTCAAATAAAAAAAAAAAAAAAAAAAAACTAATCGTAAAGAAAAAAAATCATTAAAGAATATATCCTATGGAAGAACAAAATTAAATATCATCTTATTCCACATTAGAAAAAAAAAACAAGTAGGTAAGAAACTAGACTAATTAATTCAAAGGACAAGAAAAAAAAAATCTCTGTCCTCATTGAATTTTATACTTAGCAAACATGCTTTTGAAAACTGAAAGTAAAATACTTTCCAGTTAAACAAAGTCAAAATACTCTAATGCCTCCAGATGTAGCAAATAGAATTTAATAAAGACCATAATCCACAAAGCAAGAAAATTTGCTATATGGCCCTGGATAGAGAAAAAGAGCTCTCAAAATGGTAGTTATGCAGGACTATGTAAAATATAATTATATTAGATGAACCCATTTAACAGGTCATTGAAGATTTCCACAAAACATATCAATCTTGTGTCAGGCTGTATGCATATTCTATCATATATATACACGTGTGTGTGTGTGTGTGTGTGTGTGTGTGTGTGTGTATGTGTAAAAGGCAAGGAACAAGTGATATATAGTCAATGGAAAATAGAAATATACTACTTAAAGTTTTTAATACCAGAAGAAAATATATCATGTCTTACAAGCAGATTGTGAGTGAAAGATACAGTATAAATCATAAAACAAAAATTTAAATTAAACAATATTCATAAAATTAATTAAATATTAATTAATTAAAATTAAATTAAATGTTTCAGGACAATATTCCAAAATTAAAATTAAATTGTGAGTCCACCTAAGAGGCCAGAATGTAGCATATCATGTGTATGACTTGGTTATCTATTCAGAGTACTCACACAATATTTGAATAAGTTAATAAATACAAAAATATCAACTAAAAAAAGTTTCCATGAGAGTAAAGAATTACGAAGAATAAAACATAACATAAATACTGGAATAACAAATAGATGACCAGCACTTCTAACAGTCTGGGGATAGGATATCACTCAAAATTTGAGTATGTCATGGTCATGGACGGTGTCCATGACGCTTACTGGTGGCCAAGTGTCACTTGTGGGACTGAGCTACTGCTATTTCCTTGATATACACCCTGTAGACCCAAATAGAATCATGACCCATAGGGGGCAGGAGAAATGCATTTGTAGAATATGCTGATGGAAATATCTTGCTGCTGTATACAAAAGAATAATTGAATAACTGCTTTTTTATATCTCTTATTCTCATGTGTTTGTTTACCCTATTTGGTGGGTTCTTTCCATTCTCATTCACAGAGTTGTGGTCATTTTGATCCCTTTCTAGAATCTCTTTTAATAGTCAGTGTAGGTTTGGCTTTGTCATCATGAAATTCTCAAGTTGTTCTTTGTCATTAAATTTCATTTCCCCATTATACTTGAAAGAGTTTCTCAGGGTATAGCAGTCTCAGTTGGAATTTGTTTTCTTGCAAGACTATTAGTACTTTGCTCCATGCTCTTCTTGACTTGATGGTTTGTGAAGAGAAATCTTCTCTGATGCGTTTTCCTTTAAATGTGATCTGTTTCTTTACTCTAGCAGCTTTTAGTATACTGGTCTTATACTAAATTTCTGGGATCTTATTATATGTCTGGGTGTAGTATTTAATTGGTTTGATGTATATGCTTCAGTAGTCTGAATGTCAGTTTCCCCATATTTGGGGAAACTATTACTTCTGCCCACATTCTCTTTTTATCTCATTTGTATTGACCCCTTCTTTCTCATTGATGCCTTGCACTGTTCATCTTTGCATCGTCTTGTAGATGTTGAATTATTTTTTCCTGCACCCTAGTTGTTTTTAAGAGATTTTTCTTACCTTTTCACTAGCTGCAATAGTATCTTCAAGGACTGAACGTCTCTTTTCACTTTCATTCAAATGGTTTTGCCAGCTTATGATTGAGGTTTTAATTTTCTGTGTAGCACTTTACATTTGCTTCATGCATTCAATTTCTTTCCTATATTGCTTATTCAAGGATTCCATTATTTTTCTATTCTCCTCTATTTGTATCAGCATCTTCTTTAGAAGCACTTAGTCATTGAATAAAAAGATTTGTTCTAATAGAGTTTGTGGACACAATATCATGTCTGCATCTTATACAATGAGTAACCACTAAGACAACAATATGCAATGTATTTATGATTGAAACTGTCCTACTAATTGATTTTGAAACCGTCTCATTATTATTTGTTTCTCAATAAAATTATTTAAAAAAGAAGCACTCAGTACTTCATTCATTATATTTATCATTTCTTTTTTTTTACTTCAGAGATTATTTCTGATCTGATTTCTTCTATACCTTCTACAGTTGTTTCTTTACTTCCAATACTATTATTTCAGAGATTTCAGGTGTGTGATTTCCAATTTCTTCTATGCTACTGTCCCCTGCATTTCTTCTTGGTAAGGCTGGGGCCTGAGAATGCATTTTCCTCCTTTCCATTATCATTTTGTATGGCACTGTGTTCTGACCTTTGGTGTAGAGCTTTGGTACAGTTATTACCTTAGCACCAGATCTGGATCTACCAAGTTCAAACTCATCAGGAGAGTGTGGCTTGGGTCTGTCTGCTGTGCTCCACTTCTTCCTGCTACAGCCCTTGGATATGAACCTACTGTGCCTCTCTGGCAAGATGTTCTCCTCCTGGATCAGTGGGTGGGTCTTGCCTCTAGCCTTTCTGCAGAGAGTTCTGCCAGAAGGTTCCACACTGGTCCTGTCTGATGGACAGACTTTCACTCATATGCTGAGCCTGGGCAATGGCTCTAATGAGGAACTGGCGAGCCCTGGGCAGTCTAACTCACACCTTGGGCCTGGGCTCTGGCTGGGATGAGAATTTGTAGGGCCCCAGGCTGCCCTACTCACAAACCAGGCCTGGATGCTTGCTCAAATAAGGATCTGAAGGGCCCAGGGTGCCCCATTCACACACCAGGCCTGGGTGCTGATTTGAAATCAATTTTTTTATTTTTTATTTTAATGTAACTGACAATAGTATTAAAGAAAATCTAAAAAGTTTCAGAACAAAATAACAATGATTAGTATACTATGTATCATTAACTTAAAAGAATGGCTAAAGTGTTACTCAGAATGTAAGTTATAGGTAAACAAATGTTACTTTGACTAAGAAATTATTATCTGCAACCTCCACACTGATCTCCATAGTGTCTGTATTAATTTACATACCTGTAGCAATATACTAGGGATTCTACTTTCCCCATACCTTCAACAATGTTCTTCTGGTTTGAATTCCCTAATGGCAATGACATTTAATATCTTCTATTATTAATTTTATCAAGAAAAAAATCGCAATGAGACAGTTTCAAAACAGGTTGGTAGGAGAGTTACAACAATTTATACATTACGTATTGTTGTCTTTGTAGTAGTCATTCATAGAACAATATGCAGACATGATATCCTGTCCAAACCCTATTAGTACAAATCTTTCTTCTTATTGAATTAAGAGAAAGTAGCTATATATCTATCCTATTTTGTACATACAGATACAAAATTGTCCTTGATTTATATTGTCTTTATTTAGTTCTGTCAGAGATTGCTATTCCACTGTCATCCAAATATTGCAGGTGCATGAATTTACCAAAATATTCCAATATGATCCAGTAGTCCACAATAATAGTGGGTTATCCACGGGACTGGCAATGACCAAATCTGATTCCTTGAGCCTTCCACAGCTCAGCATATTAACATGACTTCACTTTTCATACCTCATTTCTATACTTTTCTGCTGGATGGTTAAGACCAAGATCAAGCAAGATCTATATAACAAGAAATGTAGCTTTTGTATCTGACAAGGTTGGTCAAGATCCCTTGGGATTTATCCCAAAACCCTGTACCACACTTTGTAGAACCTTTGTCAGTGTCAGCCATCTGGATGAGTCACAGCCATTGCTTAACTAATTTGCTCTCTGCAAAAGCCTGAGAGAAAGTTTTCTCTCCATGTGACTCTCCTTAGGCACACTACATCACCAATCCCATTCTTCTGTGGCCCCATAATCTCCTTGACCAGAAAATTTGGGACACAGCTGAGTTATGTGGTATTATAGTACAGGTTCTCTTATTCCTGAGTCCTTACTGACCTTGAAAGGCTAGGGCCAAAATGTTGGCTGACCTTTCATTCCTTCTTTTTCTCTAATTTTTGGTCTGCAAACTTACACTGTTAATCCTCCAGAAAAGAAGCTTATTATTACCCTACAGTATATGCAGTTGGTTTTAACTTCACTATCTGTCTGAATATCAAACATCTTGGGCATGAGATAGAGCATGTATTTTCTATCAAGTATTAATATCTTTATATACTTATAGGTCATTTATACTCTTTCTTGCTATACTTTTTACAGTATCTAATTCATTTGTCCTTTTATTATTTTGAATCTTTCAATTGTTGGTATTAAGTTTTTAGTTTTTTCTATATTCTAGATAATAATTCGCTATGTGAAATAGAAGTTCACAAAATATCATATATGGTCTTGCACACCTTTCTTTTTTCAAAAATGCAATAATGTATGGAATATCAAAAATTATCTACAATGCTTTTCATCTAACCTGCCTATGGGAGTGAGACACTGAGTAGATTTTATTTTTTGCTTGAGTATTTTTTACTTCTGCCATTATTATAAAATGCTTCCAAGTGGAAGAAATTAAGAATTTTTGAGTTATATAAGATTACATATATATATATATATATATATATATATATATATATATATATATATGTCAATTAGCTTGGTTACAATAATCCTTTCACACATATATGTATCTCAAAAAATAATTCTCTATGAAATATATGTATATGTGTATGATTTTACCTACAAATTATACTTAAATAAAAATACATGAAAAGTGCAACATGAGTTTCCAATAATTAATAATTATAGCACTGTTAGATTTATAACACTGATAAATGTAATATATGTGTAACATATGTGAATAAAAGGACAATGCATAAAATGGATCTGTATTAAGATAAATACAATAAATTTATCTTAACAGGTCCATTTTCTGTTTTATCAAAGCCTTATCAGTATTGACTGAGGGAGGTTCTAATGAAATAAAATGTGCTTTATAATTTTTAGAGCAATCAATAAACAATTCAAAAACATAGTTAAAAATAACCTCTGGCATTGCCAGTCTATGGATAACACACTGCTATTATGTACTACTGGATTATGTTGGATTATTTCGCTGAAATCATGCACCTACAAAATTTAAATGGCAATGTAGTATCCATCTCTGACAAAACTGAACAAAACAAATGGACACAAATGAAGAACCATTTTGTATCTGTATATATATATATATATATATATATATATATATATATATACACATATATACAGTAACTATCATGGTCATCATGAAAACCAAGAAGTAGTATATACAAAATAGGATAAATATGCAGCTACTTTCTCTTAATTCAATGAGAAGAAAGATTTATACTAATAGTGTTTGGACAGGGTATCATGTCTGCATCTTGTACAATGAATAACCACTAAGAAGAGAACAATATGCAATATATTAATTATTGAAGCTGCTCTACTAATCAGTTTTGAAACTGTCTCATTGCTATTTGTTTCTTAATGAAATTAATAAAAATAATTTTTAATGTACTATAAAAAATTAACAGAGAATTAAAGGGCTCACAGAAGAAATACTTTGAATAAAAAGATATTAAATGAATAAAAATGGCATAGGACATGCAGAAACACAAAGCAGATATAAATGCAAACATAGCAACAATTACATTAAATGTAAATGGATATAATATTCTAATGTGTGTTTGATAACTGAGCTCCATATTACATGAACCAAAAATTTATGGAATTGAAGAGAAAAATAGACATCAAATTTACCTTGTCATTGCATATTTCAATAATCTTAATAGTGGAAAGAAATAGACACAGGATCAGTCAGGATATAAAAAGCTGGATCAAACTAAGCAGGAGCAAAACTGTCAACCAAATGAGGATAAGTGACATGTACAGCAGTACACTCTACTGAAGAACCATGAAACACATCTATTTTTTTTGGATGCTGAGAAAATGCTCTCTAGAATACATCATATGCTAATCCCCCTGCCTCAGGAGGTGTGCTCTCTGGCTGACTGTGTGCATTATCACCACTGTTGTAGAACAAGAGGGGTGGAGTGTCCTGGATTTATATCATTAGGAGCTGTTAGGTTTTGGTAAAGTATTAGATCTCTCTGCCATTGCTCACTCTCGAAAATGTTCCCCCAAAGTATGTATCTTGTTTTTCTGTTTGTTTGTTTGTTTGTTTGTTTGTTTGTTTTCGGAACCGGGGATTGAATTCAGGCTCTTGTGCTTGCCAGGGAAGCACTTATTCCACTGAGCCATCTCCCCAACCCCAAAGTGTGCAATTATTTAGAACAGAAAGTGTTCACTAAAAGTAACTATCACTGTCATCATGAAAACCAAGAAGTAGTAATTGCTCTTTATTTATTTTATTCTTCAAGTAAGCTGAGAAACACCATATCTACTTAAGTAATGAGATGACAACCAACATAATTAAAAATGAGATACAAGATGAAGTTGAAGTAATGCCAGAATATATGCCTCTTTTTTATCCTATGAAAAATAAAACAAAATTTTGTAATCTAATAAGAGAATGACAATAGTTTAACATAATTCTATAATTATCTTCAAAGTAGTTGCTCAGAGTACAAGACATAAACAAAAAAATGCCTACAAAAAAGAAATAAACAGATGACAATGCAAACTTTCTTTTGTAAACATAAGCAGGGAGAAAAAGCCGAGATGTAAAGAAGCAAATAGTCTCAAAGAAAAATCCCAGCTACTTCACACATTGATACACAATGGAAATGGAAATTTTTTGTCTTACTATTTTGAGAAGAGAAGGGTACCAACCTAAGTTCTACAGTAATGCATAAAACACACACACACACACACACACACACACACACACAAATACTGCCCTTTGTCTTCACACACTGAATTCTAGCACTATGCTCACTGACATCTCCATAAATAAAGGTACTTACTATATTTTAATATCCAATCATATCTCCAATCTTGCATAATGATGTCTGTCAATCTGAGCAACAGATTTGACAATAAAAGTACATCATATATTAATCATTGTTAATCAGCTATTCTTATTTTGAAAATCTGTAACATATGTGCTGTTGTTGTATGTTACTGTTTCTGTCTGTTTTTCTTTCATGCTTTTGTTTTTCACTCTTCAAAATAAAATAACATTTTAATAAAAAAGCTGAAAAGAAAATCACATTTAATATTCTAGACTTATCAATGGAAAACTTAAGAATACAAATTTCATTTAAGAATTAAAAATTAAGAATACAAATTGAATATTCCTAAATTATTTCAAATAGACACTATTCCATTACATATTAGTCAAAAAAATGTTAATGAAGGAAAAGAACCTGGTAATAAGAAACCTCTGTTCCAAACATGTCACCATGGACTATGACTCTCTGGGTTCAGCCTCAGGATCAAGCATTACTCATGATAGTGTACCCTAGGGTTTCAGAAGACGAGTGTCACTCTAGACTCATTACTAGACAAATTTCTCTCCAAGTTCATAAAGAGCAATGGTTTTCACATGATGTGAGCTGTTTCACTTTTATTTATGCACATGTAGTTGCAAAAAAACAGTTATGCTTTGGTTTAATTCATAGATCTTTTTAAAGCACTATGATGAATATTAACTACAGATGTACATATGTAGTGAGCCCCGTGTTCATTATAAGTAATTCATTCAAACACATACATATTTATTCATCTCTAGTTTTCTAAGATTTTCATATTTTTTCTAGTACAGAACAACAACAAATAGCTGGTTTTATTTTCCTCCAAGGAATCAAATCCCATTATCTTTCTACTTTCCTTTGGGTCTGCAGCAGAAGGAGATGTAAATTGGTAAGGGGTTCATTTGTCTTTTAACTCTTACAGATAAGGCAAGAATACTTAATCAGTGATGTTTTATGAGTTATTACACAGAGACCATACCATAAAAAAAAGGGAATAAAATTCTGTGATAAACTACTTCACTGTGTTTCAAAAGGATTTTATTTTCCCCTGGTCATATATGATATTAATAGATGTCAAGGGGAGGATAAAAGTTCTTTCGGAATACAACATTTAAAATAATGGATTAAACATTATTTGTTTCTTTTATACGCTATGAAATATGTCTGATATTTGCTCATAACTTAGAAAAAATTATTTTAATACAAGTAGTGAATAGGAATGCTACATAAGGAATGTGTGGAGCTGGGCTATTACATGTGAACAATGTCTTATGATTAAATGAAGTCAATTGGCAAATCCACCACTTCAACATTTATCATTACTTTGTTTTGAAAATATTCAAAACAACTTTTAGGAGTTTTGAAGTGTACATTGAATAAATATCCAAAAATATGCAGCAAATTATTATGAAATATACTCACCCAGTTTGCTAGAGCACACCACAATTTGTTCCTCCTATCAACCTTTGATTTTATGCCTATTAACCAACCTGCTTGCACCTGTCCTCTGAGCTTTAGACAATCACTACTCTAGAGTTTTCTGCTCTCAAGTCAACTGTAATTCCCATGTGTGAGATCTCAGAGTATGTCTTTCTGTACCTGAGCTTGAAGTCCTTCAGACTTATCCATGCTGTGGGGGAAAATGGTGTTTCATTCTTTGTTGTAGTTCGCTCTCTCTGTCTCTGTGTTTGTCTCTATCTCTCTGTCTGTCTTCCTGTCTCTCTGTCTCTGTCTCTGTCTGTCTGTCTGTCTGTCTCTCTCATATACACACTCCAAAATTGTGCCAAAACCAATATCCTGAGTCATTTCTGCTGTTTGTTGGAGTTTCACAGTTCTGGGGCTTACATTTACATTTCTAATTCATTTCAAGTTGATTTTTATGTGTGGTGATAGATAAGGGTCTAGTTTCATTCTGCTGCATTTGAATATTTAGTGTTCCCTAGCACAGTTTCTGGAAAAAGACTACTGTTTTACAAATGAGTGTTCTTGACATTTGTATAAAAATTAATTGGCTATAAATATATGGCTTTATTCCTGGGACTTTCCACCCAGAAAGTCCCAGAAATACCTTAGAACTTTATAGTGTATTCTGAAGTCAGACAAAACTTCTACCTTGTGCTTCTGAATTTGTTCTTTTGCTGAGGATTGCTTTGGCTATTTGGGGTCTTTTGAGCCTCCACTAAAATCTATATATTGAGAAGATGACTGTATTCTCATCTTTTTTATTCCAGTATGCAGATAGCCAAGATACAGAATCAGCCTAAGTGTCCATCAATAGATGAAGGAACCAAAGAAATGAATGTGTGTGTGTGTGTGTGTGTGTGAGAGAGAGAGAGAGAGAGAGAGAGAGAGAGAGAGAGAGAGAGAGAGAGAGAGTGTAGAATGTACTAGCTCCCAAGCATAACTAAAAAATGAAGAAAAGAATGAAAAACAAACAAAAAAAATTTAACAGGATATTTGGGGAAAATGTTGCTTCTGTCTCACTCAGTCCTTTTTTTTTTTTTTTTTTTTTTTAAGGGGTTAAAAAAGTATGTATTTAGAATTAGCTAGCTGGACTCCATTTAGATGATCCCAATTTTGTTGACAACATCCAATGTATCATAATCAGGAGCCAGTCAAACACATGCTTCCTCTCTCTATCAGCCCTGATAGGGTATTGACCTTGGCCACATCGACGTCATACCATTTCTTTACAGCTTGTCTGATGTGGTGCTTATTGGCATTGACATCTACAGTGAACCCAAGTATGTTGTCGTCCTCCATCTTTTTCATAACTGACTCTGTGGTCAGCAGGAACTTGATGATGGCATAACAGTCAAGTTTGTTTCTCCTGGGGGTGCTCTTCCCAGGATATTTGGGCTGTCTCTGGAGCCACCTTGTCTTAGGACGGCAGAAGGTGGGTGACATTTGTGTATTCTTTTTCTTGCTATGGATGCCTCTCAGCTCAGCCTTCAAAGCTCTTATTTGTGTAGTTCTGGTCATTTTGGTCACTCTCTAGAATACCTTTTAGTAGTCTGTGTAGGGTTGGCTTTGTCATCATGAAATTCTTTAGTTGTTGTTTGTCATGGAAGTCTTCCACTTCTCCATCAAACTTGAAAGAGACTTTTGCAGGATACATCACTCTGGGTTGGAATTTGTTTTCATTCAAGACTTGAAGTACTCTGCTCCATGCTCTTCTTGACTTGATGGTCTGTGCAGAGAAATCTGCCATTATTCTGATGGGTTTTCTTGTAAAAATAATATATTTTTTCTCTAGTGGTCTTCAGTATATTGTTCTTGTGCTCGATTTCTGGGATAATGACAATTATATGGTGTGGTTTTAATTGGGTTGATGTTATTTGGAGTTCTTCTATATTGGGTTACTTTGCTGAGTTCATGTACCTACAATATATGAATGGCAATGGAATACCCATCTCTGACAAAATCAAGCAAAAAAGGGGGGTATAAGTGAAGGATAACTTTGTAGTAAAATATAGGTAGATAAATAGATAGATAGATAGATAGATAGATAGATAGATAGATAGATAGATAGATAGATGATTGATAGATAGATAATAGATAGATTGTGTACAAAATAGTTAGATAGATATACAGCTACTTTCTCTTAGTTCATTGAGAAACTTTTGAACTAATAGTATTTAGACAGAATATCATGCCTGCATCTTGTACTATGAATAGCTACTACAAAGACAACAACATGCAATGCATTGATTATTGTAACTGTCCTACTAACCTGTTTTGAAACTGTCTCATTGCTACTTCTTTCTCAATAAAATTAATATAAAAAATAAAATAAATGACTTGCTTTTATAAATAACTGTGAAAATGTTTCAGGCTGGTGAGATGGCTCAGTATAATAAGCCCTTCCCTGGTAAGTGCAAGGGCCTGAGTTCAATCCTTGGTTCTGCAAAAAAAAAAAAAAAAAGAAAGAAAGAAAGAAAATGTTTGGACACCCTAGGTTTATCTTCCAGAATTAAAATTTATTCCATTTATGTTTTATTTTTCAGTGAAGAGAATTTCACATCACTTACTTTTTGGAATTTATTCCCTAATTTTATGTATTAATGTTTCCCCATGAATTTAGAACTAGTTTGAATGTTCATAAAATGGAATGGCATTGCAATTACTGACTTGTTTATGGATAAACTTGGAGTATTCTGCTTTCATTAAGATTCAGTTGTATAATTTTTAAAAAATCAGTAAATCTGGCCCTTTTAAAAAGAAACAAAGCTCTTGCTTTGGCTTCAGCTTCAGGAGGGGCAGGAGCTTCCTTCCTCGCTCACTCAGTCTTTATACAAAAGGAAAATGAATTTCAGAAAAGGAGCTTGATAGATGTCACAGATAACTGTAAAAATAGGCATAGCCTCCAGGTTTTCTGAATATGGGGACAGAAATATTTTCAATTTCCTTCTCATACTTGAACCCTTTTCTTGGTTCGATTTGAGAAGAGTAAGAAGAGTTTCAACTTATTTCGTCTTAAATTTTCTATAATTTTATAATGAAAAATATCATTTATGGACATTTATTCAACAGTCAATTGAATTGACTTCTAAAGAATAAGAAAAAGGTTATACTTCTTTAACTGGGGGGAATATTTTCTTTTCTAGCTTCAGCTCCTTGTTTCTAAGATTTTTTTTCCTCTTTTCTTCCTCCTATGTTCCAGACCAACTCAATAACAGGGAATGTTTTTCTTATCTGCATAATCCCACATTAACAAGGGCTACTAATAGGTATATATTTTTGTGTGTGTGGCAGAACTGGGGATTGAACTCAGGCATTTGCGCTTGCCAGGGAAGCACTTATTCCACTGAGCCATCGCCCCAGCCTCACCATAGGGTAGATATTAACGCTGATCAATTACTTTTATCACATATTCTATCTAAATGATAAGTCTTGTTCATTTTCAGGAATATAACTTGCAATAGAAACAATATTTGTTTCCTTCCAAATTCATGTCTTGGAACCCTATCATAAGCCCAATGGGTTGATATTTGAAAGTGGGGCTATTGAGGAATAATTAGACCATTATGGTGCAGCCTTCAGGATAACATCTGTACCCACCCAGGTAGAGGCCAAACCAAGTTAACTCTGTCTACCACAAGAAATAGTCAACCTGCCACCTGGAAGAGGCCCCTCACCACAACCCAACCATGTTGGCACCCTGATCACAGACTGTCAGCTTCCAGAACTGAAAAAGTAACCGTGTTTGCTATAAGACACCCCATTGATGGCACTTTTGTGTGGGCACAATTGTCTCACGTACCAAACATTATGATAAATATTTCAATACTCACATGTTTGTTTAATCCTTACAATGAGACAGATATTATACTGAGGGAGATATTATCAAATATAAATCAGAAGAGAGACTCTCAAATGGCAGTGTGCATTCAAGCTTCTACCACTGAGCTGAATGCCATTGAAGCAGTGCTGATGGGACTGTAGAGCCATGCTTGTAGCCACTCGACATATGGTTAGTTAGGTTTTAAACACTCCCAGAAGCTCAATACCGAGTCACCAAGACTGTAGTGATTCATTTGAGGCAGTAGCTCAGAAAACAGCAATAATTAATGCAATATTGAATTCCAATCTGTCACTTAACAGCTTGTCCATCCCCTCAGCAAACCATCATTTTTATCTTCTGATTCTCCAGCCTTCATATAAGGGTGATGGTTATGCCCACTATCCGCGGATTTCCATGCATACTGTAAATGATTCAATGTGGCTGCATACGCAACTGCAGAATCAGGGTGGAGCTGAGTCATAGCAGACATTTCGCTTCTGTGTAATAGCCACAAAGCAGACAACATTTGAGGTTACAAAGGTTATTTTCATACACCAAAATTATTTTCAAGTATGAAAGAACTCATTCGGTACCACACTTAGGTATTTGAGAAGCGATGGGTAACGAGGTCTCCTATTTACGCAGTTTCAAATTGGGATAACAACCCATTGGCATATAGCTTGCACTTGGTTTGCCCTTTGTATCACTGCTACCCCACCAGTGCCCTGTTTTGTACAGGTGGAGGCTGGCTTTGAGGACTGTGCCAGGCTGCCCTGCTCTCTGGTTTCCAGTGCACAGCTTTTCAGAGCGAAGGGGCTCTAACACAGAAACACAAGCAAACCCCAGAATTGATTGTCTGACCTGCCTCTGACAGAATGCTGCTGCAGATGGCTGGCTGCTCTCATCTGCAGCCACAGCTCTGTCGGGACTCTGCTTCCTGCCAGCATGGTCGCTTCCCGATCCGAGAGGCAACAGCTGCTTACTTTTCTGGCTGTAGGTGCTTCACCGTTGCTTCAGGGTTTCCTTCTCCACATCCACCCCTCAGTGAACTGCTCCCGATTAAAGCTTCCAGCAGCCCTGTGGAGTAAGGTTCCTGTGTTCAGCTGGGGCTCTGACAGACAGTTCCATGTTTGAGAGCAGCCCCAGCACGTGAGAGGCTGAGGCAGAAGACCACGTGAGTTGGAGGCCAACCTGGGCTACATAGTGAATTTAAGGCCAGTTTGAACTGCATGATGAGACCCTGTATCAAATAGATAAAGAAATAAATCTAAAATAAGGGAAGCCAAACAAACCACAATCTTCCCCCCACTGGCAGATCGTCATGCTGAATCAATGAACGCAATGCTTATCAGGGATCCTGGGCCCTTTGCTCTTCTTCCTAATGTACAATAACTGTCCTGTAGAGTTTGTATTGTTGAATACAGAGAAACAGTGGCAGGTTTTTTAGATTTTTATAGTCAATGTGACAAATATTTGCATCTCTGTAAAACCTTGATATATAATTTTCAGTCACTGTCATTAAAATTTTGATTATTCCAATATTTATTTTTTAACTGAGACCTTTTTGTTTTTTTTTAAAGTTACTAAGATGATTGGTATGCACAAATTAATACGTCCAATAAATCTTCATCTCAACAGACATTGCTCAAAGTGTGTTCTGAGGTACCAAGGCTGGGAATTTAACATATGAATAAAGTTGGAGGAGAATCAATTGAATCTATAACAATGATAGAATTAGGATTCTAATCTAAATGAATAATCAAAATTCTGACGATGCAATTAGATAAGTGAAAGCTTGTTCTGTTACCAACTCAAACGTGAAGCTTTGCTACATAAAAATTATGGATAAGGCACTATGTTCTATATAAATAATCTGGCTTATCCTACAAAAGACTTACTAGCTGGTGACAGTATTGAGCACTGACCAAATACCAAATAGCATTCTAAATATGTTAGACATTCACTCATGCAGCCTCACATCCAAGCTATGAGGCAAGAATCTGATCTTCACTGTACAGTGAAAATCCTGAGGCAGACAGACAAGACAAACAGCAAGCTTCAGGTGGCGCATGCATGAAGGGGCAGAGCTGAAATAGGAGCCCAAGCATTCACTACAGAACTCATTCTCTTCGACACTCTGTCTCTCTCATTCCCACTTACAGTGGGGAGAAATAAGGTTTAAAATAACTTGAGTAATTTGTCTGAGCCATACAGCTAATGACTAATTCCCAGCACTGTCCTACCAAGGCGCTATGCCACAAAACGGAGTGGATTCAATCATAGAAAGGAGCGCTCATTCCGTCTGGGTGCTGCAGACCACAGCCTGTTCTCCAGCAGCTTTGGGGCTTGTCCCCAGCCTTGCTCCCATCCACGCAGTGCCACCTTAGGACACATGCCTGTCTCTGAAGCTCTACGTTTGGCATACCAGCCATCCTGGGCCAGAGGACATTTTTAACAGCTCCGTCTTAATGGACACTCTGCCCAAAGTGTGTTCTGAGGTATCGAGGCTGGGAAATTAACGTATGAATGAACCTGGGGGAGGACCAGTTGAATCCTAGGATTCTGATCTAAATGAACAATCAAAATTCTGACGATGCGATCAGGTAAGTGAAAGCCTTGTTCTGTTACCAACTCAAACGTGAAGCTCTGCTACGTAAAATCACAGGACCCATATGTGTGCAGGGCTTAGTGACAGGGAAGAGACCAGGCCACTGTGGTCTGGACTCCTCGACTGGAGACTGCCAGGACACCACGATGTGTGCTTTTAAGACTCCAGTTTTCGACATGAAGGAAGATGACAGATGAATGGAATGCCCATTTCTCTTCTATTAGACGTGGGTTTCTCTTTTCACCATAAATTCTAAAGGCCTGTCCGAGGCACACATCTCTGGCCCTTAAATCATTTTATCAACAGTCACAATTCTAACCCCCAGTCAGGTCCGGAGGGACGTGCTGCCACCCTAGGAGAACGCCCTAAATTACAGACCCAAGCCAGCACACACTAAGTGACTTTAAATCAACTCCAATTTATTTTCTGTGCATTTCATATCCTGAAAGCTTTACATTCCCTTTCCACTACTAGATTCAGGATCTTAATTTTTTATTATCTCAAATAAAAGACAATTTTTCAGTATTCAGCAAAGTTAGGGGTGTGATTCTGGAGGACACTGCTTTTATGAAAGAACAGAGACCACAAGGCTGCACTGCTTCCCTTAATTTTTGTGTTTTTTTTACTATTGTATATTTATAGCTGTTATTTAGGGGGAAAGGAACACATTCGAATGCTGAGCCAGTATTTTCTAAGTCTCATATAATAAGTTTATTCTACCAGATTATTCTTAGGTTTTCCATAAAACCCAAAGTAATTATCTAAATCAGGGCCTAAGGGAGATGTGTGTGCTTCACATACACATTTGCAACATGGCACTCATCTGTCAGCATCTGTGGAAATCACACCATGTTTTTAATTATGGGATGATGATAATAATAACAACAATAACAGCGGACCCGAGACTCTAAAGCGATCTTTCCCAGGGGAGCAAATTGCTTCTGATTCTTTCTGACAAGCTTGCTGCACATCCAGAACTTCTAAGGACTTTGTACACATTTTATTGGTTGCTTAAAGCAATTGTACGGTGTAGTTTTCACATCTCATGTTCTGCAAGGAGAAAAAGACCTAAAAGGCTAAGTAACATGATAGGCAATAATTGTAAATGTGGAAACCAGCATTTGAAACCTAAGTCCTCTTTTAGGGTGCTTCTACCTCAGGACAGGTGGCCACAGATTCATTAGTTAGGAGAGGCTGGGCTTCGAATTCAGAAGAAAAGGAAGGGTCCTGGCTGGGGTCAGGTAAACCAGAGGTGCAACTGCAGGCACTGTGGCTGCAGCAGGAGAGGTCTATTCTTGCAGGTGCTCAGAGTTACACACTCACATGGAGTCAGCAACCAACTGAGGTGTGACAGACCTGCTGCATTTGGGTCTCCAATAGAAACTGCTTTCATTTTTTCTGAGGAAAGCCACCTGTATGTAGTCCTTGATTTGCAGAATAAAATAAAGGGCTGAGGAAGTAACCCAGACCAAAGGCTCGAGGTTCAATCCCCAGTAGGGCCCCCAAAAAGGCAATAGGCAATTCGATTTTTTTTTTTTTTTTTTTTTTGTGGCAGAACCAGGGATTGAACTCAGGCCCTTGCGCTTGCCAGGGAAGCGCTTATTCCACTGGGCCATCTCCCTGGGCCCCCCAATTCAATTTTTATTGAACAAGATGCATAGCATTTCTTCATGAAGTACTTTTAGAGCCAGGTATGGTGGTACATGCCTTATCATCCCAGCACTTGGGAGACTGAGGCAAGAGAATTGCTGGGCTACACAGTGAATTCAAGGCCAGCCTAAACTGCATAATAAGACCTTGTTAAAAAAAAAAAAAGATTTGATCTTGGGAGATATTTCAGCAGCATAAGCACCTACCTGGCAAGTGCAAGACCCTGAATTTGATCCCCAGTACCAAAAAAAAAAAAAAAAAAGATTTTGTAGAGATTATGTCACAATATATCCTATAAGTTAGTGTTTATAGCTTATTTATAGTTTATAAATATAAAAGTTTTTTTGTAAAACATATATAAAAATAATGTTTTACAAAGTTTAAAGATGTACTTTATATTTTATTTCATCTTGAGCTAATTGCACATATTTGTTCTCTTCCCAGGAAAGATGTGTGGTTCATTAGCCTGACAGAAGCTCTGGCTAGGAGAAAAGTTGTTTCTGGGACACCTGCCCCAGCTCAAGGTCTACACCTGCTTGTTCCTATAGAGAATACTCATCTCAGCTTATCTGTCAAGACCTACTGCCCCTATAATGGTGATGGGGTGATGAAGAAGGCAAAGAAAACCACTAAGGATACCCCATCTGTTCAGATTTTCAAGTCGGTCACTTAATTAAAAGATAGCTTTGTAACCCATGAAGGAAGGCAAGTTCAAGCCTCTCTGTCTAAAACATTTGCTGGTCTTGTGCATGCAAGATTCAAGGATGCTTCAGACAGCTTGCATAACCTATAACAGTTTAATAAAGGAATTCTAATGTGACAGATCTAAATAAGAAGGGAAAAGAAAGCATTTTCCTCCAAATAACAAAACAGATAAACAAGGTATCTAGTTTGATTTTTACTTTGTGTGTGTGTGTGTGTGTGTGTGTGTGTGTGTGTGTGTGTGTGTGTTTTGTCTTGTTCAAAAGTAAAGCAAGGGCTGGCCAAATAGTTTAGCAGATTAAAGTAGGTGCAGGGGCCAAAGGTTTGATCCCCAGGTTTGCTGTGCCAGCCCCACCCCCAGGGCATGCTGAGACAGCAATGGAAACTGGGCGTGATGATGTATGCCTGTAATCCCAGTCTTGGGTGGCTGTAAACAGGTGAGTCACTATGAGTCCAATCTAGAGGTGAGACTCTGAACACCATATAGACCCTTCCTTCCCCCCCTCCAAAAAAAGTAGAGCAAATAGAGAACATATGACTCAAAGGTAAATACACAGGAGTTATTCTCCAACTTTCCAACTATATAGAGTTAACAAAGTCATAAGTTCTCCAGTCAAAGCTGAACAGAGCAGAGATCCACTCAAGCCAGCTCGAAGATGTCCGACCTCACTCGTGTCACACAGAAAGGTGACATTGGATATTGCTGGGCAAGATAGACAGAAGCAAGAAGGGGATTCTGTGACCATAAGAAGCTCCAGCTCAATCCTAAATCTCATCCTTCTCTTTTCCTCCTTCACTTCATTCACATTATTATTTTTCCACCTCTTCTTTCATCTTGTCAAGCAGTAGATCTTATACAGAGTGTTGATTCATTTAGGCTTTCAGTATCCTAATTCCAAAATCCCTGCCTGATCGAGTAACTGCTGCAGAGAAGTGGCCCACGTGACACAAATCTGCTGATGAAGTACACTCACTGTGGTTGCTGTGAAGGATTTGATTTGGAAACCAGAAAGCTCATCTCCCATGAGTTGGCTATTTTGAGGGGTCATCTATGTAAGTTTAGGCTGCTGCCTGGGACTTCTGTTCTGCTCCAGTGCCCACTTCTCATCTACTATCATAGTCACAGAGCTACAGAGCAATTTAGCAATGTAATGCCTCCTCACCCTGCCAACCTGGTTTACAGTTTTGATTAAAAGCATTACTCTTTCAACATGCAAAAACTTCTTAATAAGAGGAGGTCCAAGTTGTTAATTCTTTCAAGTATTACCCATGCAATTTTATTTTTGTTCATGAGCTCTTTGCCTACCCCTATGTCTCCAAGAGTTCCTCCTACTTTCTTTTCCAGATTTAATGTTTCTGTTTTAATGTTTAGATTTTTAATGGAATACTCATCTCTGACAAAATTAAACAAAAAGAGGGATATAAATGAAGGGCCATTTTGTATCTGTATATACAAAATACTTAGGATAGATATACAGCTACTTGCCCTTAATTCAATGAGAAGAAAGATTTGTGTTTGGACAGGATATCATATCTGCATCTTGTATTATGAATAACTACTACAGAAACAACAATATGCAATGTATTAATTATTGAAACTGTCCTACTAGTCGGTTTTGAAACTGTCTCATTGCTATTTGTTTCTCAATAAAATTAATTTTTAAAAAGCAGCAGGGCCAGGGAGATGGCTCAGTAGAATAAGTTCTTCCTTGGCAAGCGCAAGAGCCTGAGTTCAATCCCTGGTTCCACTGGCGGGGGGCGGGGGGGGGCGACCAGCATTACTCTCCTTTTCAGCCTATGCTGTTTTTATTTTGTTTTGTTTTGTTTTGTTTTTTGGTGTGTGGCGTAAACTATATAATCTCTAAGCTTCTCCCTAAATCAAATGTGTTGTGTAAAAATCATTATGCTCCCTTCTTTGAGAATCAGTGTTAAACTCAGGTTAATAAATATCAGAGAAATGACCACTGCTTTCTCTTTACAAAGGATCCTATTATTTCTTAACTAGCTCTCTCCTGTTCTGTTACATGGCATCTACCCCGAGCATTAGTAATATCAAAGTGCTTCTAAGTGCCCTAAGCATGCCAGCAACACTGCTCTGTCTTCTTCCTACTTCCGTCCAGCCAAGCAGGCCCTTGGCTCCGTGCTCTGCTACTGGAAGATTTATTACCATTATTCATCCTTCGAGCCCCAGTTAGAGCCTAGCATCCCCTCAGCAGCTTCACCTGACAACAACAATTTTTTTTTTTTTTTTTTTTGGGAACCGGGGATTGAACTCAGGCCCTTGCGCTTGCCAGGGAAGCGCTTATTCCGCTGAGCCATCTCCCTGGCCCCTACCTGACAACAACAATTAATTGTCTTCTACAGCACAAGATTCTAAGGCTCCCTTTCTAGCATCAATCTTACTTGGGTTTCTACCTATTTGGTGCTACTTCTATGTTTCTGACTACATAATGGGTGTGTGGAGCACATGGATTATTTCTTAGTCATCTGTGCACCTCCCCAGCAGCTTCAAGCAAATCATTGAGAAAGGACACTGAATAAGTGAATGAGTACATGAGTGAACACATATTAATGAAAATAAAAAACATGAGTGATCCTCTGAATAACTACTATGAGGACAACAACATGCAATGTATTAATTATTGCAAACATCCTAACCTGTTTTGAAACTGCTTCATCACCATTTTATCTTTTTTCTCATTAAAATGAATAAAAGTTTAAAAAAAAAAAAACATGAGTGAGCGTTCATTAAATAAAAAAGATCTAACATCTGAAATCCAGGATTGCCGACAGCATAAAATACTTTAGAAAGAAACACTGCAGAAAATGTTGGTGGAGTAATGAGGTGATACCAACCTTTATAGATAATATCTTGTTTATTTATTCATTTATTGGTACAGGGTCTCACTACACAGTTGAGACTGATAGTGATCTTCCTGTCTCAGCCTCCCTAGGGCTGGGATTACAGGCATACACTACATCTGGTTTCAGGGCCAGTCCAGTGCATCCAGCGGTCAGGGTCCAGCACTGCATGCAGTACTGGTGACCAGACCATGTCCTTGTGCTTGCTAGGCAGATGCTTATGTCACCAAGCTACCTTCCCAGCCCAGTAAGTAGTATTTTCACTCGAATTTGTCAATATTGTATCGAGGTCACTAATCCAAGTAACACTTAGTCCATAAGGAATGAGTTTCATAATTTTTGTTCTCTGCTTTGGTAATATGGTTTTTTATTTGAGCATCCAAATGTTTAAAATCAATTTCCTTTGCTAATTGTTACAGATCATCTTGAAAACGTCAAGTGTTCTTTACTCCAAATCCTGTAAAAGTCAAATGTTTTATCTGCTCTGTGTGTTATGTTGCTCTTTAACAGTGGGAATCTGACCTTGCTGCACTTCTGACTTTATCCTCAACATGTTTTTAACTAGTTGCTCTGGTTTCATCTTGTAAAATCTGGCAAGGTCAGCAGGCTCGGATGTAACACTACCAACTCCTGCTGATTTTGACCCGGAGTCTGTGCCTCGTTAGTTCTGTAAAGAGGAGTAGCAGTCTTCTGCACAATCACATGATCATGTCTGTGGAGATTTAGACTACAGTTTAGAGTCTTCTGTGGCTTGTTTAGAAAATATCAACAGCTCAGTACATGGACTTTAAAAGAAAGGTCCATCATTTTGTTGTGTCCTGATCATTACGGTCACTTTACATCAAATGTATGAACAAAAGGCAGTGAGTAGCCAAAGGGAATTTGCCTGAGATGTTTTTTTTTTAAATTACTAGTTCTCAAATAATAAAAACTCTGTGTTCTTCCCAGTAGAAGCACTAATTGTATTCCTTTGTCTTCGCAACTAGTTCTATGAATTTCTTTCTTCCACTCTAGGGCTAGTCAAAAAAGACAAGTTTTGTGAATAATTATGTTACCTTTCTTGCAAATTCTCTTCAAAGGCAAATATATTTTCACCCAATTAAGTTAGTTTATGTTAATGGAGTTGGAGGGGAGGGAAAATGATATTTAATGCTTTTTCAGTCATAATTCTTCTTTAAAGAAATGAAAATAGTCTGATAAACTACTTTAGTAATATCAGAGATTATTGAAAACTCAAACCCTGAAGAATTTGGACTGGAAAAAAATGCCAGCACTCATCATATATAATCAGTCACCTGGAGGAGTGCGTTGAGAGGTCATCAATAAATTTTTGATGAAAAAAGTTGAAAATCTCCAAACAGCAGGCAAAGAGACTCAGGACCTCAGAAAAGAAGCAAAATGAAGGTGTGTTTACAGTTATGGGAAACCCTGTCACTAGTGCTACTCCCTCAGAAGCAATTTAAAAAAAAAAAATGAGAAGGGGGAAATTATCAGCCCAAAAATAAAAAATGAAAGTACCTAGAACTAAAATCAAGTATTGTTTATGCAGGATTCTCCAAAATAACATATTGCACCTGGAAGACACTGATTGAGGCATTGGAAGAAACAAAACTGTCTTATGAGAACAAGATAAATCATTGCTCACCGCCATATTCTAGAGGAAAACTCCTTATTAGTCACCTACCTGAGTATTTATGCCACAGTCACCAGAGCTGCCTTCCAGTGACTGAGTTTATGATAATGAGTTTTGACAAGAACAGAGACTTGAATGTCCCCATTACCAGTTGCGAGTTAAGGCATGTGCCTTAATTTTACAAGCGGTCTTCCATGAATTAAAATAATTTTTTTCATTATCCAGGCAACAAAAAGTAGCCTGCTAAGAATGTAGTTCTGGACGTGTAAGTTAAAGATCAATTGCGGGGGCTGGGGAGATAGCTCAGTGGAATAAGTGCTTGCCTGCCAAGCACAAGGTCCTGAGTTCAATCCCTGGTATCCCAAAAAAAACAAAACAAAACAAAGATCAATTGCCAACTACATGAAAAAATATCTAAAGCACCAACATCAGCTAAACATCTCTTTTGATATACTCATCATTACCTGTTTTGTCTTTTTAAATTTATTTTATTTTATTTCATTTTTATTCTTTGGATATAGGGTCTCACTATGCAGTGTGGACTCCTAGCGGTCATTCTGTCTCAGATTCTGCAGTGTTTGCATTATAGGCATGCTCCTTCATGCCAGGTTTTGGGTCAGCATGACATGCAGTACTGGGGATTGAACATGGGTCCTTGCACTTTCCAGACAGGTACCTAGACCGAGCTATCCCTCCAGTTCATGTCTTTTAACTTTAAAGATAATATACATAGAGAAAATAGTTCAGTCAGAAACTGAATTGTATGTTCTATTTTCATAAACTTACCCATGTAACAAGCCCCTGACCAGTTCTAGCCAGCCAGATCAACATTTCAGTAATTCACACTTCCTACAGGGAAGAACCCCTTTCCTCAAGGACCAGCCATTGTTGACCTGTTCTATTACTAGCATTGCTTTGCTCCGATGCTCATACAAATAGAATTACATGAAGTGCTCTCTTCTGCACAAGGCCTGTTTCACGTAATACTGTAAGGTTCATACACACAGTTGCCTACAGTTTTCATTCTTATTGTTGTTATGGTTTGTGTCTTATGGTCCTCCCAAAGCCTCAAACAGTCATTGTGGCTTCTAGAGTCTGTGATTAATTATTGACCCACTGCTGGGATTATGAGTGTGAGTCAACACCTGCCCTGGGGCGGATAGACTGAACACAATAGAAGGGCAAGAGGCCCTCGAGCCCCCACAGCCCCTACTCCTCCCTTTGCTCTTTGCTATCTTCCACCACCATGAGCTGCTGCCCTCTGCCATGTACCACTCCTCCTTGGAGCCAGCTGAGTATGGACTATACCTCCACTAACTGTGAGCTAAAGGAGCCTTTCTTTCCCTCATGTTGGGTGCTCAGGATTTTGTCCCAGGACTAAGAGAAAAGGAACTAAGACTGTTGTCATGTATTTTCTGTCATTTATCTAAAGTTTCTTGCCAAGATAACTACAAATAATGTTGTCACCAATTTGGGGAGTATATTGTAAAACTATAAGAACTAATTAGGAGTATGTTCAGCTTTAGTGAGTCCTGAGAAACAGTTCTTTCAGGGACTATACTGGTTTTTACCTTCTCTATCACAAGGAGATACATTCAATGTATATCTTTACCTGTGTTTATCTGCTTTGAGTAGACAACAAATATTATATCTTTTTGTGAGGACTTACTACACTGATCTACAAATATTTTAAATCAAAAACATATTAGGTAAATATATAATTCATTGCATCAAATATTACATTAAATGTTCATTGCTGTGATGATGTATTACAGTAAATAATCCAGAGAGTTGGGTTAAAATACATATTCTAACCAATCACTGGCACATAAGTTATGACAAAATTTTCTTGCCAATTAGAGCTTTACTAAAAAATGAGTATTAAGAAACCTCATTCATTTCTTCAAACTATAAGGGGAAAATAATTTTTGCCACACTGTGAAATATGAAACTCATTTAGTCAAAAATGTTTTCAGGAACTTTGATTAGAAAACCTTAAAAGCCTTAATGAGAATTTTTTTCTAGTTTGACAATGATTAAAGGAAAACCATCTTTCAGAGCATAACTGTCTATAAATAAAAAATTCTTGCCTCCGAAAAAGGATGTTGAAGCCAATTATGCAAATATAAGAAAAGGAGGAAGACCAGACTTTAAACTGTTTTAATATGGCCAAAGTGTACATTTTCAAACTAAATTCAGCTTTTGTAGGCAATGTTCTACACACTTAAAAACAAAAATATTATGTGTACACCAGTTTTCTGATGATAATCTAAAACAACTGTGACCCCTACTGTCCATGTGCATTCATACAGATTTTCAGCACAAAGCCTTGTGTCATCACTGATGACTTTTTTGAGCTGATGCTTTTTTGTGTTTTGTTTTTTTTTTTCTTTTGAGGCAAGGACTCCCTATGTGTTGCAGACTGGCCTTGATCTCACTATGTTGTCCAAGCTATCTTAAAATTCATGACAATCCTTCTGCCTCCACCTTCCTCGTATTGAGACTACAGGCATGTGCTTCCATACCCAGTGGGCAAAACTTCTGATCTTTTAAAAGGCCAGTGGGATACAACTAATTCAGGATCTAAAAACTATGTCTCAGGTTCTGAGAAATATGAGACAAATTTAGCAAAATTTAAACAAAGTACAAATGGATCAGCATGTAACAGCCCTACTTCTCTTCATAATTTTCCCACAAGCTATTCACAGGTATTGCATTTGTCTCTTTTTTCATTATTTATATGGCTAACATTGTAATATACAGAGGAATACCTTGATATGCTAAGTTGAAAGGGGAAGCTCAGCAGACAAAAGTGCCTGCTTAGACAGGCACAAGAACGAGGGTTTGATCCCTGACATGCGATGCCAGCCCTGTCCCCTGTGCACCCTGAGAAGGTGACTGAGACTGGGCATGGTGGCATGCCTGTAATCTCAATGCTTGAGAGGCTGAAAACAGGAGGATCACTACAAGTCGGAGCTGTGTAGTGAGACCCTGTAGTCCCTGTACTAAAATACATTTTTAAAAAAGTTAAAATGAAAAAAAAAAAAAAATAAGAAAGGGAAATATGATAAAGAAATGCTGTCACAGCAGCTGAAAATCCACTTTTCTTTTGATTTCTTGGTTAATACAAGTTAACTGAGTTAAAAAATTAACACAATTTTTTGCACACAGAGAAAACTATACTTAGAGGAGATTAAGTGTACTTGCAGATTCCAATTCAGCTTCTTTGGTAGGACTTTAATGTAGCATTCAGGGCAGAGGATTAACTGGACATCTCATTGGACTAAGTCACTGATCATTTTCATGTGCAGTGTGGGCTGAAGGTTGTGGGAAGGTGGACCATGCTTACTGAGAGACCTTCCTCAAACGGGAAAGAGTCCAAGAGAGGGTGGGAGGAAAGGAAAGGGAGGGAAAGGGAATGCAAAAATTATTTACAGTGTCTTAGGTACATGTACCAACTCCACACAAGGAATGTAAACATTATATACTTCAAGTATATATTAATAAAAATAAATACTCAAATACACATCAAGCATCTTCTAGGTAACAGGCACTATGCTAAGTGTTTTCTACTCACTTAGTCCAGTGTTTGGAGCTTTATGAGGGGCCAGGGAGATGGCTCAGTGGAATAAGCGCTTCTCTGGCAAGCACAAGGATCTGAGTTCAATCCCCGGTTCCACAAAAAAAAATAATAATAATAATAATAAAAATAAACTGGAGCTTTATGAGCTCTTCATTATCCCAGTATCAGAAAGGTGAAACAAATTGCCCAAGGCTACATAGTCAGTGACTGCAATAAAGAACAAAGACCCAGACCTAAGTCTACTTGACTCCAAAGCACAGGCTTTTGTATTAAACCACCCTACTCCCCGAATTCTCACTTATTAAGATTAAGAAAACAGCAAAAAGAAAGAACAAAATATAATTTCTTTCAGAAATGATAGAATCTATTTTCCTAACTGTTTGAATTCAATTCAATGTTTCTTTACTGCCATTACTTAATCAAAGCATTATCCTAAAAAAATGTCCAAAGTGTAAAGCATGAAAGGCAGAGGATGAGAAGCAGTAATCCCTGAAGAGCAGAACACCTCATGAACCCTTGGAAATGTGATATACCTTGTCATCTTTCAGGCATTGCCTTGCCAAAAACTAGTATTTAGCCCTAGTAAGTCCTGACAAAATATGTGGAAAATATTCTTAATTTTCCATAATGGGAATGTTGGTGCTCTAAAATGGTGTGAACTATCATGAGTTGGGGAACAACATAGCAAATTCTTTAAAAATGCAAAGGAATATACCCTACAATCCAACATTCTCACTGCTGGATCATTCTCAATACATAAATTCTGTGCAGTACAGTGGATCCTTAACTTATTAAATCAGTGCATTCATGAGACACACAATGCATTGTGGCTCAAGTTGGTTGTATGTCAAGACTATTTTTCCCATAAGAAATAATGAAAATATGATAATGTGTTCCCAACCTCCAAAAATACCCCTTAAGTAACCTTTCATAATAAGAAAGGGCAGTATAATGTACATAATTTGCCAGGAAAACAGCACTAAGTTATTCACCAAAAAGTTATAAAGTGTGCCTGGTTTATCAGAAACAATGGTTTCATACTGTACCCACCATTCAAGTTGACACCTTTGGCTTGCAGGAAGGAAGAATGAAGTGGAAGATGGTTATGGTTTGAAGGGAGAGTCCCCTTCCCTGAGAACATCAGGAATGTGGCTCCCTAGAGCCCTTTCTTGTCTCTGGTAGAGTCCATAGCTCATTAAGACCTGCTTCTAACTCACTAGAACTCAGTCTTTTCAACACTAAAAACTGGCCCAACATTGCCTGTTTCTGTCCTTTCTTTAACACTGCCATTAAGCAAGTGGATGCAATGACTGGCTTTTCTCTTTACATGTGGGTCTTTTCTACAAATGCTCAGAGATCTGTCCATGTTTTCAGGATTTCCTTTATTTCAGAAGAAAAACTTTGCTGCACTAATTGCCGTCCTCCCCCTCCTCTCCTGAAGGCTCTTCTCTGAGCTCAGGCAGACTTGCTGGAGTTGCTCTGTAGATAATGCCTCTGAGTGTTCCTCCACCAATTCCTCAACATCACCATTGTCTACAAGCATCCTAAGGACTGTGCTCCAGTAAGAATGTCACAGAGTCAACTGAAGGCTCAGGCTCCCCTACACAGCCTTTAAAATCTGCATAATTTTAACCCACACTTTTTTCCAGGGAGATCTCACTGTCCTTAGGGAGACATTGGTCCAGCCCCTCCCAGTTAATCCCACCCAGGAAAAGATGTTAATGTGTTCCTTCCAGAAGTCTTCAAGGGTTAAATCTGCATCTGAGACCATCTGGAAGCACATCAGGAACAGGTCCTTGGTGTGAAGCTTCTTAAAGTTAGCTCTAACCTGCTGGTCCACAGGCTGCAACAGAGGACTTGTATTAAGTTGGGGGGGAGGACTTGACTGAGAGCTGAGGAAATTCTTCAGCCAACTCTTCTCCCAAATCTCATAAGAGAGAAGAGCATGGTCCATGATGAGGAGAGCCTTAGTGGTAAACATTTGCCCTCTAGGGTTTTTTTAACCATAAGATAGAAAGCTTCCTGATTCTCTCAAGAAAAAGTACTCTTGTTACCCAGGCTTTTCCCCACATGACCCCTTGCCTATCTTTCATGATTTGTTTTATAAACACTCTAGGAGTCTCCAAGTAATAAACCAAGAGAGATTTTATCTTCAGGTCACCACTAGCATTGCCACAAATGAGCTTAACTTATCCTTTATGAGTTTGTGGCCTGGCATCTTTTTCTCTCCCTAGATAATGTACATTCTTCTGGGGAATGTATGTTTTCTTCCAGAAAAGGTCACTTTCATCACAGCTGAAAACTTGATGACAACAACAGTCATTTCCCCATGTCATTTAGAAGAGAGCACTGGCTGCTTCTGCTTCACTGTCCTGAGTTACACTGTGAGCCCTACTCTTGCTGAAAATACCCCTTAACAGCCTGAAATGTTTCACTATTATAACTTGTTGATGAATAATCCTTTACAAGATCAGCATTTATAGCCCTAGCTTTTTCACACATTATAGATTCAGACTACACCCTGCCATCCATCTTTCATTGATCCACACTAAAAATGGCCTTTCTATCCCTGTTAACTGTGACTAATAATTTGTGTAATTCCTTTAGCAACACTTTTCTATACAAATGTTCTCTCTACAGGATTGTGAGTTTCAACATCCTAAACATGTCAGAGAAATTGGTCGCACAAAAGGCATTCTCATATTTCCCCAGAATTTCCTTCATTTTTATTGAGATTGTCTTCTTTACTTTTCTTCTGTAGCCTCTTTTCTAGAATTGGGGGTGCCGTTTTGATAGTAGTCATTGTAGCGATTATATAAAGCACTGACCAAAATCCCATCCACAAACATGGACATCTAGGCTCAGACTGACACTTCTACATGCTCCTCTGGAATCATAAGTCTTCACCTACAAATGCACAAGTGGCTGATTTTGGGCAGGTCATAACTCAAGACTTTGGTCATAATTGAAGCCTAAAACTTCAGTCATAGCTCAAATTGTGCATATGTGAGGGCAGTGATAACTTGAGGGTCCACTGTACCAGATTTCAACATTTAGGAACTAGAAAAAGCCTCAGCGTTCATACCTTTGTAAACAAGTTAAAGATAGCCAGCTGTTAGAATACCACACAGCAGTTAAAAGGAATGAAATAATCCATTGGGCTTCCTTGCATTTCCTTAAAGAGCATCAAATTTTCTTAATGGCAGCCAAATTATTATAGATCTGTTTAACCTTTTCAAGATTTATTTTTCATTTCTTTTAGGGCAGCTCAAGAGACAGCTGTATGACTAATTTAATTCCATTTAGAGGTCAGGACTTTTCTGCTGCTTCTACTGAATGTCCTATATGCCAATCAAGAGCTCTCTCTGTTTAGTGAGAACTGAGATGACTCTGGGCCCCATGTAAAATGAAAGAATTGTTCAGCTTTCAGCTTCTCAGTAATTCTTACAAAAACTTGTTCATATCTGACCTTACAGGGTAGCTATAACCCTAGGAAACTATACATTAATATTTATCTAATGTTTCCAGGGGACTTCAACACATTGTCCCATACATTTTCCTCTGGAGCTATCTTCTATGGGCACTACACCTCCAAAATCCTGTCCCTCATCCCAGAAATCTATTGTCTTTACTCACTACAGCCTGGAAATCACCTGTAGAGAGAAAGTCTAGTCTTTTGATGTAGGTATATACTTGAATCATAACAGCTCAGGAGTCACTGTCTTGGGCTGTTTGTTCTGTGGAATATAAATATACTTACTTTCTGTAGGATTTGCTGCTTTCTAACTTATTTGTGATGAAAGAATAGAAATACAAGAAAGTCCAATGGATTATTTCAGAGAGCCTGCTGGTTAGCTCAGTTATTTAAGCTCCTGCATATGCAAATGCAATCAGGCGCAGGATATCACAGTTCAATCTTCAGCTCCACATGCCTTTTACCAGTCCTGCCCTTAAGGCAGTCTGAGCCAGAAAAAAAAAAAAAAAAAAAAAAAAAAATCCTTCTCAACTTTTAGGGCTGGCCAAATAGCTCAGCAGATTAAAGAGTGTGCAAGCAGGTGCAGGGGCCAGGGGTTCAATCCTCAGACTTGGCATGCCGGCCCCACCCCTGAGGCACACTGAGAGGACAATTGAGACTGGGTATGGTGACACACACCTGCAATCCCAGCACTGGGGAGGCTGTAAACAGGCAGATCACTATGAGTCTGATCTAGTAGTGAGACCCTGAACACCCTGTAAACCCTTCCCTAAAAATACAAAAAAAAAAAAAAAAAAAAAAGGAAAATTTTTAACTCTTTTGCTCTTTTACTGCTGAAAGCAAAATTTGGATATCTATTCTATATATGATAATCTGTGGATATACAAGTTTTCAAATGGGTATTTATAAACTTGAAAAGTATAAATACTCTTAGTGATCTGTTAATGCATTGAATAGTGGTGGGAAAACATAATAAGCAAGTGATATTTGTAAAGTATATGGAAGATAGAGGATTGTTGAATCCAGTTCCCTGTGTTGGTAAAGGCAGGATATTACAGCTTCTGTGCAACTGGTGTGGCTTAACTTAAATAAAATTATGGTGAGGCTACTTTATATGTGTGCATATGGGAGAGGAAGTATTAGAAATGTGAAAGGAGAAAAGAATGTATGAAGTGGAAGCACAGGAACATTAACAAACTGATTATTTCCAAGCAGCAATGAAAGCCAATCTGTGGCTGGCAACAACATTTTAAATGAAAATAGTCGCTGTGATTCGTGCCGTGTCATGACCAGTAGTAGACTGCTGCAGATGGAGGGGAAGAGAAATTTGGATTTTACTTTGGCAATCCAAAGCTGAAAACTTTTGTGCTACATTTATTTACTTTTTAATGTGTTCATTTCCACATTACATATAGTCAGTCAGAGTCCATCAAAGCCTATTAACAAGGTAAATCACACTGTATCTAAAATTATTCAATTTTTATTTTTTATTTATTGTTTTTTGAAATAAGACCTCACCTCATAGTTCAGGCTAGCCTTGAACTTACTATGTAGAGGGTGGGCCTAAACTCCCCATGATCCTCCTATCTCAATCTCCTGAGTGTTCGGATTTCAGGAATGTGCCACCATACCCAGCCTATCTTGCTATTTTGAACAATTACTTCAAATATATGTTATGATAATACAGCTTTGTCTGTAAATCATTACATTATACACAGTTGAGATTTTATGGACTTTTTAAAGTGTGATTATAACATGGGCCACAACCAAGAACTTTTCTCTCAATGAAAAGGGTTAATAATGGAGGCTTTTTAGAGCCTGTTTATCAAAGACCATCTCTTCACTTTTGGAGGGCAAGATTGCAGGTAATAAAGGTGTCTATGCATTTTGTGTCTCCCTCATTTTTGAACTAATAAAATGCTAATTTTATTTATTTTTATTTATTTTATTATTTTTTTTTTTTGTCTTTTTGAGACAGGGTCTCACTATGCAGTTCAGGCTGGTCTTAAGCTCACTTTGTAGCTCAGGCTGGTCTCGAACTCACAGCAGTCCTCCTGCCTCAGCCTCCCGAGTGCTGGGATTACAGGCCTGTGCCACCGTGCCCAGCTAAAATGCTAATTTTAAACTTATAAAGTACTGTTGATACATGAATATGTCTGATTAGATAATAAATAAGTACTTGAACTGAAGAGAGGACAAGAAATTCTCTGATAAAGTGAACCTTTAGCAATGCCCACATTTTTAGAATAAATTTCTTATTCCTGTAAATCCTAAGTTGTGGAAATGTAATGAATTCCCCAAATCCTCAAGACCAACACTTTAGTCACACTAAGAAATGCTACTCTTCTGGAGAAGAATCCTTCACTCCAGTAAAAAAATAAGCTCTCCGACTCCAACAAGCCACATAAGTGAGAGCTGGAATAGGCCACTGAATACATAGTTTCTGTGCTTTTATTGCATTGACTATTTTCTCACAAATATACAGAATTCATCATAGTACTCTAAAACACTATACTGAGAACTAGAAACAATTATCCAGCAAAGTCTGAAAATCTGCAGTGAGTCCAGTTGAATTATGCATTGTTTGTCCTGAATACACTCCTTTAATCTAAATATCTTAGGATAACTACTACAAAGACAACAATATACCATGCATTAATTATTGTAACTGTACTACTAACCTCTTTTGAAACTCTCATTGCTACTTCTTTCTCAATAAAATTAATATTTAAAAAAGGAAAAAATAAATAAATAATATCAACTTCCTAGAGAGCTCATTTGCAGGTTCTAGCAGGAGAGCACAGCTATTCATGCTCTTGACAAAGGAAACAGTGTTCCTCCATCAGAAGCAGTTGTCCTCTTTACAGCTGACACACTTGGAGCAGTGAAGAAGGAAGGGGACACCTGCCTAGTCAAGAAAATCAGACAGGTCAACCCTGGCAGTCAGTGGGGCACAGATGGCACAGCTAGATTGCTCTCACATCCTCAACTTTCTTTACATGATGATGTAGACTTGTTTTGAGAAGGACTCTCCCCTCCAACCATGACTCTAACAACTGACTTGCTGGCCTCTTGGAAGGGCTCTATAAATTAACTCTGTCCCCCTCAATACTATCTGAAACAGGCCTACTCACCCATGAGGCTCTGGGAGAAATGCCTATCTGTGACCCCAGAGTCAGACCTGAAGGTTTCTATATCAGCTTTGGGCATTAAATCTAGCTACTGGGCCATTTCCAGGGAAGTATGGCCTCTAGGAGCTCACCTAGTGCAACAGCCAGCACTTTTCCAGAGACCCAAAGATAGCTCTACTGACTAGTGTACCTGTAAAAGGCCTGCCACCACAAAGTCTGAAGTTGATTCTTGTCTCAGGATTCACCACTTGGGCAAGCACTCAGAGACCAAAGAAGACCATGGACCCCTAGTGAGAGGCCAGCTAATTGCAGACCTAACTGTGGACCAAAGAGCATCCATGTCACCCAGATCTAGCCCCACTCAAGGCTCATGGGATGGCCAAAAGATCATCTAGGGGATTGAGAAAGACATCATTCCTTCAAGCTCAGATGCACCAATGCAAGTCTACAAAGACAGCAAAAGAATCACACTAACATGACACCAACAATGAAAACTAAGAAAACTCATATGACCAACCCCAAAGAAACATCAATGGATGAACTGTCTGAAAAATAATTCAAAATAATCAACTTAAAGAAGTTCAATGGGAGGACTGGCTAAATAGCTCAGCAGATAAAGTGCATGCTTAGGCAGAGCGCAGTGGCAGAGGTACCATCCCCAGCATGCAATTCAGGCCCCACCCCCAGGGCACCCTGAGATGGTGATTGAGACTGGGTG
>PVKA01014424.1:0-52484 GCA_004027165.1 Ctenomys sociabilis
GCTATACCCACATGGAGGAGTCTGAACTTCCTAGATCCAAATCTAGTGCTAAGGTAATAACTCTGTCTAAGCTCTACACCAAATGTCAAAAGTCAGTGGTATACAAAATGATAAAGAGAAGGAACAAAAAGCAGTCTCAGGCCCTGAGACCACCCAGTCCAAATGCAGAAGACACTAGCATAGAGGAAACTGGAAATCATACACCTGACATCTCTGAAATAATAGCATTGGAAGTAAAGAAACAACTGCAGAAAGGTATAGAAGAGATCAGAAATAATTTCTGAAGTAAAAAGTGTAGTGATAACTATAATCAAAGAAGTACTAAGCGCTTCTAAAGAATACACTGATTAAAAAAATAGAGCAGACTATAAAAATGATGGAACCCAGAAATGAACAATATAGGGGAGAAATAGAATGTATGAAAATCCAAAGTGATATACAGGAAATTAAAACCTCAATCACAAGCTGGAAAATCTGTTTGAGTGAAAGTGAAAATAGACTTTCTGACTTTAAAGACACCATTGCAGCTAGTGAAAGTGTAAGCAAAGATCTCTTAAAAACAACTAGAATGCAGAAAAAAATAATTCAACACCTGCAAGATGATGGAAAGATGAACAATGTGAGACTAATAGGCATCAATGAGAAAGGAGTCAATACAAATGATATAAAAAGAATATGGATGGAAGTGATAGCAGAAAACTTCCCAAATATGGGACAACAATCTGACATTCAGTAACCAAAGCATATAGAACTCCAAATAATGTTAACCCAATTAAAACCACTCCCAGATATATAATAATCAAGATCCAGAAATTCAGCACAGGAGCAGTATAGTAAAAGCTACTAAAGAAAACAAACATCACATTTGAAGGAAAACCCATCAAAATAACAGCAGATTTCTCTTCAGAAACCATGAAGTTGAGAAGAGGATGGAACAAAGTACTTCAAGTCTTGCAAAAAAACAAATTCCAACCCAGACTGATATATCCTGCAAAACTCTTTCAAGTATAATGGAGAAGTAAAATACTTCCCTGACAAAAAGCAATTAAAGAATTTCATGATGACAAAGCCAAGCCTACATGGACTACTAAATGATGTTCTAGAGAGGGAGCAAAATGATCACAACCCAATGAACCAGAATAGAAAGAACCCACCAAACAGGGCAAACAAACACAGGAGAATAAGAGGTATACAATAGTAGTCTTTCAGTTATTCTTTTGTGTACAGCAGCAAAATATTTCCATCAGCACACTATAAATGGACTTCTCTTGCACCCTATGAGTCAAGATTCCATATGGGTCTACAGGGTGGTTTTCAAGGAAACAGCTGTAGTTCAGTCCCACAAGTGACACCTGGCCACCAGTAAGTGTCATGGTCATTATCCATGTCCACAACACACTAGAATTTTGTGCGATATCCTATCCCCAAACTGTCAGAAGTGATGGTCATTTATTTGCCATTGCAGTATTTATTTATGTTTTATTCTTAGTATTTGTTTACTATCATGAAAACATTTTCTTAGTTCAAATGTCTTGGAACATTTAATTTTTAATTAGTATTTAATTTTCTGAATAATGCTTAATCTTAATTTTTGTTTTAAGATTTATGCTGTATCTTTGCATTACAGTTTATCTAAAAGACATCATATGATATCTTCTCCTAGTATTAGAAACTTTAAAAAGTACATTTCTATTTTCTGTTGACTTTATATTACTTCTTCCCTGTCCTTTATACACACATACACACACATATATATGAAAAAAAATACATGTATAACCTGACATAAGACTGGTACTGTTTCATAGAAATCTTCAATGACCTTTTACATAAGGGTTCATGTGATATATTTTATATAGTCCTGCGTAACTATCACTTTGAGAGCTCTTTATTGTTCATCCAGGAGCATACTGCAACTTCTCATGCCTTTTGAATTATGCTCTTTGTTATTTCCTATACTACATCTGGAAGTATTAAAATGTTTCAAGTGTGTATAACTAGAAAATATTTTAGTTTTCACAGGTATGTTTGCTAAGTATGAAATTCACACAGGATAGATCTTTTTATTCTTTCAGTTCTTTAATTAGTTTCTTACACACTTGGTCCTTTTTTTTTCTTTCTCATGTGGAATAAGATGCTATTTAATTTTGTTCTTCCATAGCTAATATTTTTTATGTATATGCTTTTACCATTTTTTCTTTTTTTTTTTTTTTTTTATTTTTTTATTTATTACAGGGTCTCGCTACACATCTTTTTTTTTTTTTTTTTTTTTTTTTGCGGGGGTGGGGGATCAGCTCAGCCCACCCTGGGGGGAGGGGCTGGCATGGCATGTGGTGTTGGGGCTCGAACCGCGGTCCCTGAGAGGCACTTTAGACCGCTGAGCTATCTTGCCAGCCCTACCATTTTTTCTTTATAATAAGTTTTGGACAGTTTCATTTTGGTGAATCTTGGTGTGATTTTCTTTAAATTTCTTGTGCAAAGGTACATTTTTCTTGGAAATATGGTATTATAAGTTGAACTAAATTCAGAAATTTTAAATCTTTAAATGTTTATTGCCTACCCCTTTGTACTTTGAGAATTCTAATTATGTGAATATAAAGAAAAAGAAAGGAGCAGTTAATGCTCACAATTTTTGTTTTTACTGATTTTTTCCTGTCTTGAATTTCTTATAACTTCTTAGGTTTTTTTTTGGAAAAAAAAAAAAACTTACACATTTATATCTGTTAATCTGAAAAACTAATTTGCACATAGCATCACATATTTCAGCAACCATTGTTGGATTGCTATTACATTGTTTCATGAGATCTTGTAGCATGTATAATGCTGTTTTCTTCTATCACTATTTTGATTCTTTAAAAATAATAATAAAAAGTACAAAAAAATAAAGTAATATTAAATGATTATGTGGGGACCTTTTGTGTCTCAAAGCAGCAGCTTCCTGAGCAGTTTGTTCAGTGCTCATCCACTAATGAGACTTGTCCAATTTTTCCCCCCGGAGTCTTATGATAGCATACCACAGTGGACATTATTAGTTATTAATCATTTATTGCATATTGAGTATTAATATACTGGAAAGCAGGGGCCAGGGATGGTTCAGTAGAATAAGCACTTGCCTGGCACGTGCAAGGGCCTGAGTTCAATCCCGAGTTCCAGGGAAAATAAATAAATAAATAAATAAAATATATATGCATAAAATGGAAAGCAAAGGTTGTATATTTTACTAAGATAATTTATTGTGCTTTTTATTGTTAGGTTTTTTATTACAAACCAAATTTTAAGTATTAAATGTTATTTAAATATTACCCTCTAAAGTGTTTTCAATAAGTTTATGGTTAACGAACAATTATTAGTTTATGACACAACCTACATATCTAAGACTAGAGTTGCATGTAAAAACAAGGTATGCTGTGAATCTAAGCTTTAAAGTTAGGTTTATACAGTTAAGATACATAAGTTTAATACACATAAGATGATAATAATTGCTCTTTTACTCAATTTGCACCTAGGCTTTAGGCATATAAAATAATCAAAATTTGGCATCCTTTTAAATCTGGTCCTGCCATTTAAAACTTGATCTGCATCTATTGTCTGAGATTGAATTGTCTTTGATTAAATTTAAATATTGTCTTTGATCAAATTTTGTTATTGTATAAATGAGAAACTCGTTGATACTGGTTAAGGAATCTATTCACAGGATTATCTTTAATACTTCTTCCTAAATTTAGAAGAGCTTCAATGATGTACTTTAATTCATGTCAGCATATTCATACACTATAAACCTATTGAGAGCCTGAATTTGCCTTGAGAGTAAAAACCACATATATGTAAAGTTTCTATTTAGCTGTCATGATATTCATTGCAAACCTCAGTGTACATTAAATGCATTTGTATTTCCAAGGTGTACAGGCCTTCAAAGATACATAACTGAAAAAGATCTCACCATTACAGGTAACTTCCAGGTTAAAATTGTGGTGGTAAACTTTTTAGGCTCAAGCATCAGGCTTTTGCCTACTTGTGTTCCTGCCACTTGTAATAAAATGTGTATGCCAGCCCAACATAAAACAACCAGCCAGGTGATGTAAGGTACTTTCTCAAGGATTATGCTTGTGTAATTATTATGTAGTTATGCAGTAACACTGAGAAGTGCCTAAATAATATACAGTCTAGGAAGTATCACTCTAAAGATTAGAGATTAGAAATCAATAACCTATAAGTACATCTATAAACAAGTATATTCTACTTATTGATATTCTATTAAAAAAGACAAATTTAGAAAAAAGTCATTTAATATTTCATAATTAAATGCAACTAACTAAAAAGTTATGTTCTACAAAAATGGAAGTTGAAGTGTACTTCAGAGGTCCAGGCATGGTAGTGCATTGTCTGTAATCCTAACCCCCCTGAGGCTGAGGCAGGAGGGTCACTGTGCATTTGAGGCCAGTGAATTCATGGCCTCCTGCACTACTCCATAGAGAGATCCTATTTTAGAAAAAAAGGTATTTCAGAGATATTAGTAAAACCTAATGGTTCTAATATAATAATGTCATGATTATAATACTAAAATTCTTTGGTGACCTTATTTACAAATTTTTCCTGTAAAACTTGCTAATTATTTTGTTAACATTCACTAGGAATTTGACTAAGACATTCATTATAAGTTTAAAAAAAAACAGTTCTCTGGTTATATTTTATATGAAATTTGTTGTGTTTAGATAAATAATTCACATTGGGCAGAAAAAGATCTTTAGGGTCAGGGATGTAACTCAGTTCCACATTTGTCTGGCAAATGTGAGTTTTTGAGTTCAATTCCCAGTACACAAAGAAAAACTTTAGAAAAATCAAACTTATTTGTAACCTCCATAAATAAGTCGAGGACCCAGCTGGTTACATTTTCTTCTCAAATCTCTTTAAAAGTAGTATTTGGATTTGGCTCCTTCTTCTAATTTGTCTTTCCACTTTGATGCATAGTTTTGGCCATGTATGCTGAATCTCTTGGTAAAATTTGTTTATTCTCACCTAATCCAAATGATCATGCACATGGATCCTTTGATAAATGTGCCAGACTTTTTCTACCAAGTTCCATTAGATAGACCTTCTGAAGACAGTCCTTTCCTGCAAAGCCCCAATATGACTTCTAGCCAAGGCCCATGACTGGGGAAAACCCCTGACTGTCACCACCTCTATACCAATGAAACTTCACCTGCTCTTCCCTACATGGCAGAGATAACTCTTTGGAAAGGGAGATATTATAGACAGCTAAATTAGATAGAAATTGATGCACAATCAGAGAGGGATTGGGCCTGCAAGGAATTCAGCACAGAAGAAATGAAAGGAGAGAGAGATAGAGACAGAGACAGACAGACAGAGACATCAAGCTAGAAGGTAGAGGCAAATATGAAGATAGCCAGGCCTGTATGCCTCTTTAGAGATAAACAGTAATTTGAGATTATATTGCAATTACCACCACCTGGCCCAATGGGCCCATGTGGGCATCAGATATACAGGTGAGGCACCAGAACATCTGCACCCATACTCTTTCCCCAGAATTCCTTTGATCTTTCTGTATTCTCTTACTATGTGACAAGTTGCCTATTAAACTGTACTCATAATCCTGTAGGTTGATTGTAGTTTGACCCATGTTCTCACTTTGTGATTTTGCTGTGGAAATTACCCCTGACCAAGAGTCTTGTTGGTCACCTACTTAGGACTTCTCCCAATAATCAGTATTTCTAATAAAGCTGTGTTAGCTTTGAGTAGTGGCAGTATCATAGCCAGTGAGATTTATCCAGTGCACCATTATTGCTAATTGAAAACTTTTCCAGTACATTTGTCTTAACAAGTTGGGAATTTTTCTGTATCAGTACTTTTGTTTGAAATAGGGTCTTGTTCTATAGTCCAGACTGGCCTGAAATTTGTGATCTTCCTGCCTCAGCCTCCTAAGTGCTGAGATTACCTGTGTGCATGACTATACCTGGCAGTAGTTCTTTTTTTTTCTTTCTTGGTATAGGGGCTCAAACTTGGAACCTTGCTGTCTTTGTTACTTTTCTCTTATTGCTGGGACAAAGTACCTAATGCCCACAATTAAGGAAGGAAAGATTTACTTATTTACTTGGTACTGAGAATTGAACTCAGCACCTTGCCCTTGGCAGGTAGGTGTGTATGCTGAGCTATCTCCCCAGCCCTGGAAAGTTTTATTTAGCTCACAGTTAGTGGAGAGTGGAGGTTTCAGTCCATACTTAGCTGGCTCCAAGGCAGAGTGGCGCATAACATAGGGCAGCTTTTCAAAGAGAAAGGGAGGGACAGCAGCAGCAGCAACTAGCTTGCTTCTCTCTCTCTCTCTCTCTCTCTCTCTCTCTCTCTCTCTCTCTCTCTCTCTCTCCTCACATTGTAATGCAGATTACCCACCCCACACTCCCAGTACTCTATACACAAACCAGAATACTTGTACTTGCCAGGGAGGGGCTTATGGCTCCCAGTAGTTCTTTTTTTGAGACAGGATCTTTCTCTGTAATTCAGGCTGGCTTTGAACTGACTGTGAAGCTCAGGCTGACCTCAAACTCAGGGCCATCCTGCTTTAGCCTCCCAAGGCCTGGAATTATAGGCATGTGTCACCTTGCCAGGCTATCAGTAGTTCTTAAAAGAAGTTCTATTTGTAGGATTCTAACATCCATAACTTCCCTCTGTCATTTTTAAATAAAAATATATGTGCTATAGTTTGAGCACATTTATCAGAAAGCATGTGCAGGAAAGTTCATCACAATAGCTCATTAGGTGGTGGTACCATGTGGTGGTGTTTAGGCCTTGAAGGTTCTACTGATGGATGGATGAATAGATGAATGCCTTTATCACAGGCTTGGCTCCTTATAAAAATGCATTTAGGTTTCCTTCTCAGGCAGCAAGAAGGCCCTTGCCAGGTGCTAATTCCTTGGTCTTAAAGTTTGCAGTTTCCAAAACCATGAACCAGTACATTTCTGTTCAGTACAGGTTACCTAGTCTCAGGTATTCTGTTACAGCAGCAAAGGAAGACAGTCATACAAAGTGCGAGTTTTAAGTACATGCTTACTGAGCAGTGTGTTTGAGAAACCATTTACTTATATTTAAATACTATAAAGCATCCTTTTCTGTACATTGTCTTATTCCACAGATCTTAATGTCCTTATGATTAAATAACACTGTGTTGTATATGAGTATGTGGTTCATAATAATGGAAGAAATCATATTTCCATTATTAGTGTGCGTTTTGTTTTTGAGATAGGATCTGATTATGTTGCCCAGGTTGGTCTCAAATGCTCAAGTGATCTTCCTGCCTCAGCTTTTCAAGTAGCTTGACTATTAATATATATTTTGTGTTTTTTAGGGAAGGGTCTACAGGGTGTCACTACTAGATTGGACTTGTAGTGATCTGCCTCTTTACAGCCTCCTAAGAGCTGGGATTATAAGTGCATGCCATTATACCCAGTCTCAATTGCTGTATTAGTGAGCCCCAGGGGCAGGGCTGGCACAGCAGGCCCAGGGATTGAACCCCCAGCCCCTGTGCCTGCTTGCAAGCGCTTTAGTCTGCTGAGCTATTTGGCTGGATGTGACAGGGTTATTTTTTTAAACAGAGTAGATAGAAGTGTTAGCCAGTTTTTCATTCCTGTGACAAAGTACTTGAGATCAGCAGATATAAGGTAGGAAGATTTATTTTGGCTCATAATTTCAAATGTTTGAGCCCCTAGTTGCTTGGCTCCTTTGCCTTTGGGAATATGGTGAGGTATATTGTGGGGAGTGCATAATGGAGGAATATATTCACCTATGGTTATTAGGAAGCAGAAAGAGAGACAGGAAGGGGCCAGGGTCTCATACTTTCAAAGTACTCATCCAAATTAGACATGATGGTGCACACCTGTAATTCTAGCACTTTGGAGGCTGAGGCAGGAGGATCACCTGGATGGAGTTCAAGGCCAACCTGGGTTACATAGTGAGTTTCCAGCCATCCTGGACTACATAACAATACCCCATCTCAAAAACAACAACCAGTGACCCAAGCCAACTTCCTACAACTAGGCACCAACTCCAAAATGCTTCTCTACCTTTGGTCTTAGCTTTTAACATGTGGGCCTTTGTGGGACATTTCACATCCAAACTATAGTCTTAGCAAAATAAGGTCTGCTTATCCAAAAATGGTAGCTTTTCAATTTGTAGTAGACACTAATAATAACATATACAATTTTTAATCTTATTTTTCTTCTTATGTTAAGTAACTTTTTCCTTCTGGTATTTGTTTTTCTTACATTCCATGAGTGTGAATTTTGGGGTGTGTGTGTGTGTGTGTGTGATAATAGGGATTGTACCCAGAGAGTGTGCTATATATCTAGCCATTTTTATTTTGAGATAAGTTCTTGCTAAGTTGCTCAGGTTGGACTCCAAATGTGTCCTCCTGCCTCAGCTAGAATTTCAGGTTTGTCCCACTACTCCCAGCTAGTTGTGCCTTTTTAAAAAATCCTTCCTGAGTATATCTGTTGTCTTTGCAGCTTATATTACTTCAATACTTAGCACCTTAGAACAACAAACATTTGATCTCACAGTTCTTTAGTTAGGAAGTCAGAAATGGCTTATTGGATGGGGCTGAGTATCTCTCATGAGACTGCAGTAACAGTGCACCTAGGGTTTCATTCATCCGAGCACACTTCACCAGGACTAGTGGATCCACTTTCAAAGTTGTTGGCAAGAGATCTTATTTCCTTGCCATGTAAGTCTCCAGAGCTACTTATGTGTCTTCTGACATAAGAGCTGGATTATTGTAGAGCAAGTAATCTTAGTGAAAGTAAGGAGGAAAGTACAATACTTTTTAAAACACAGTCTCAAAAGTTACACACTGTCATATCATATTCTATTTATCAGAAGCAAGTTATCAAATCCAACCTGCATTGAAGAGGAGAATTAAGTTCTACCTCTAGAGGGGAAGCATATCAAAACATTTATGGATATATTTTTAAATCACCAGATAGAATCGGTGAACCATTTCAACTAATCTGAAGATTAAAATTTTTCTCCTCTCAGATTTTTTCTATTATTATTATTATTTTTTTTTTTTTTTTTTTGTCTTTTTGAGACAGGGTCTCACTATGCAGTTCAGGCTGGCCTCGAGCTCACTTTGTAGCTCAGGCTGGTCTCGAACTCGCAACAATCCTCCTGTCTCAGCCTCCCGCGTGCTGGGATTACAGGCATGCGCCACCACGCCCGGCTAATTTTTTCTATTATTAAAAATGATATGTATATATTAAACTTTTTTGTGGAAAATTTTCATAAAGAAAATTCTGGATAAACTCAAGTGAAGGTGCCAATGGAAAGATATTAACACATTATAATCTTTGACATTACCACATCTGTTGTTACCTAGTGCCCCAATCCTGTGGGCTACCATTACACTTAATGTAAACTATGATTATATATAAATTTATTATTATGGTTAATATTAACCTGGATGCCTTCACTTTATATTTCTGAACTTTGATAATGATAACTAGCAAAAGGATAGATTCCAGGCCAGGCCATGTATGGTACCCAACTGTCAGGTCTCTGGTCTCCTTCACTCTAGAATAGTTCTTCTCTGGCACTGACATTTTTGGGGGTATTGAACCCAAGGCCTCTCATGTGTTAAGAAATTACTCTATTATTGAACTACATTCCCAGCCTGATACTCTTTCTTAGCATTAGTGGGTGAATTATATTTTCCAAATGTTGTGTCACATTTCCAGTTGTGGAGCCCTTTCCTTGAATCTGGGTCAGCATCTTTTTCATGTGAATTTGGGCTATAGTTCTCAAAAATAAGCTATGAACTATATCAAAGAAAGTTATTTATGTATTTTTGAGATAGGATCTTGCTGTGTAGTTCAGGCTGGCTTTGAGTTTACTATATAACTCAGGCTGGCCTTGAACTCACAGTGATCCTCCTGCTTCACCTTTCCAAGTGCTGAGATTATAGGTGTGCACCACATGCCCAGCTCAAAGAAAGTTATTTATAACATATAATATGAACACTTAATATGGACTAATTTTATTTTCATTTTTATTGGTATGTTTACATAAAAATGTACCTTATTTTTGGAAATTGCTACATATACATAGCACATCTTAATTACCCTCTACCCCTTTTTTATTTTTTTGAGTAAGGGTCTCACTATATAGTCAGACTGGTCTTGAACTCATTATGTAACCCAGGCTACCAGACTGGCTGGAACTTGTGATACTTTTGCTTCAGCCTCTGGAGCGCTGGGATCATAGATATTCACCACAGTGCTTATGTTTCTCCTTTAATACCAATTTAATTTTGACTGTTTTGCAGGTATCCTGTTTTTCCATTTGGAAACTTACAGAAGTTTGCTCTATCTTTGGTATTCGAAATTTTCTCCAGGATATATAAAAGTGTATACATATTTATTTTCTTACTAATCTTATTCAGTATTTATTAGACTTTTTTGAATAAAGTTCCCAATCTTTCTTAAACTAAAGGAAAAATTTAAAATATATTTGAGACTTCCTTTATTAACTATAGGTTATTCTAATAATACATATTTTGTTTACTGAAGACTTTTACTGGAAGGATATCAACGGCATCAGAATCAATAAAAGCCCAAGACTAGCTTAGTACAAACAGAAATCAAGATAGATGAAGGAGCCGGGCGTGGTGGCGCATGCCTGTAATCCCAGCACTGGGGAGGCTGAGGCAGGAGGATTGTTGTGAGTTCGAGACCAGCCTGAGCTACAAAGTGAGCTTAAGACCAGCCTGAACTGCATAGTGAGAGCCTGTCTCAAAAAGACAAAAAAAAAAAAAAAAAAAAAAAAGATAGATGAAGGTTAGACAGTAAGAGATGCAGCTATCCACTCAGGAAAATTTTCCAAAAACTATTCTACTAGCAGGCTTGTGATGGCTGAGTTTTGGTTTTCCCAAGCTCTGTTATAAAGATTTATACCACCATTTTGCAGCTCTTCCCTGTACTTATATCTGGTTATATATTTCTTCCAGTGAATTCAATATCTTCTATATATTCCTCTGAATTTATTTATTGATTAGTTGATTGGGTTTTGGAAACAGGGTCTCACCATTGAATCCAAACTAACCTTGAATTTTCTGCAGTTCTCTTGCCTCAACACTGGTATTACATTTGCCACTATGCCTGACTGAATTATTCTCTCTCTCATTCTCTCTGTCATTCTCATTCATTCTTTCTCTCTTGCACTCTCGCCCTTGCTCTCTCTTGCTTTCGACAGGATTTTGCTGTGAAGTTTAGTCTTGGACTAGAACTGTAGGCAATCTTGCCTCAGCCTTTTAAGTACTGAGATCAAAGGTATGTTCTATCATGCATGGCATCAGCTAAATTTTCTAATTTGTGTGTGTGCATGCAAGCAGGTTTATTGACATATCTTATATAAAGTGAGTGCAGGTTTCAGATGATAGACTGTGAAATTTCTTTCAGGAAGAGCATGCAGTACTATAATAGTCCCTTGGTGTAGTAGATCTAAGCCCCTCTTTTCCAGCCATCTCAAAATTTTGGTAACTTAATTAAATTAAGCCTCTCTGAACATGAACAGAAATATTCATATTTAAAAACAAGCTATTTGCATATTAAAGATATTAAACATCATTTTTCTAATTACTAATGATGCAGTTTAAAATCAGAAGACAGCATATCATACGTATTAGTATAAATATATTTTAAAAGCACACAAGAACAAATGTTCCCAAAAATGTGGAAAAAATTATGACAAACATAAGTTTAGTAAAAATTTTTTCAGCACAATTTTTTCTTTTTTAATGTTTTTGGCCTGCTCAGCCCACAGGGGCTGGTGGGCATGTGGAGCCAGGGATCAAACGGTGGTCCCCTGCGCCTGCCTAACCTTGCCTAAGCAGGTGCTTTAGACTGCTGAGCTATCTTGCTGGCCCAGCACAATGTCTTTATTTTTTTTTCCCTCTGAATAGTACTATGAAGACAACAATATGCAATGTATTAAGTATTGTAATTGTCTGACTAACCTGTTTTGAAACTGTTTCATTGCTATTTTTTTATCCTCATTAAAATGAATAAAAATATATCAAATTCTAGTAAAAAAATAAAATAAAATAAAAAACAAGCTATTTGGGTATGAGTTGAGCCCATACTTGTACAAGATGTGATCCAGAAACACTGTAAATATTTAAATTTGTATTATTACAGTAAAAGATACATTGACATTAATCCCCCCACACTTCAAACACACTCATCCCATCTTTTTGCTCCCTTCTTTTTATTTGAGAGACAGGGTCTCATTATGTAGCGTAGGGCCTTGAACTCATGTAGCACAAGCTGGCCTTGAACTTATGGCAATCCTCTTACCTCAAAATCTCAAAAAAGTGTTGAGATTGAAGGTGTACGCCACCATACTGGGCTTCTTGCCATCTTTTGATGATATTCTAGAAGTCCTCCTTCTTGGCTTTAGTTGCTCTGTTGTGGCTGTCTTGATATCCCTAATTTAAAGCATTTGCCTCTCTTGGTCATTTTCACTTTGGGGAAAAACTAGGAATTGTACAGTATCAGATCCAGTGGACAAGGTGGATGAGAACACACTGCAATGCTTTTATCTGACAGAAATTGCTAGGGACAGTTTGCTTTTTTCTATTTTTTTGGTGCAGGGTCTCACTATGCATGCAGCCCACATTCATAACGATCTGCCTGCTTTTTGCCTCCCATGTGCTGGGATTACAGGCGCGCGCCACCGCGCCTGGATTGCATCGCCGGCTCAGTGCACCCGAAGGCGGGGCCGGCGCGGCTGGGGGGAACCAAGGATCGAACACTGGTCCCTGCGCTTACCTAAGCAAGCGCTTAGTCCGCTGAGCTATACCGCCGGCCCTTGCTAGGGACAGTTGATCAACCAGGTGAGATAGAAACAGTGAATGTTTTTTGTTTTTTTAAATTTATTTTATTATTTATTACAGTGTCTCGCTATACATCACGGATTTTTTTTTTTTTTGCGGGGGGGGTCAGCTCAGCCCTCCCTGGGGGGAGGGGCTGGCATGGCATATGATGCTGGGGATTGAACTGAGGTCCCCGAGAGCTTGCCTAAGCAGGCGCTTTAGACCGCTGAGCTATCTTGCCAGCCCAGAAACAGTGAATGTTTAAGAATAATAATTTATTATAGTAAAAAATACATTGCCCTTAACACCTTTCAAAATATTCCCCTACTCACTTCAAACATATCCCATCCTTCTTAATAATGTCTTTTATTGTAATAAATTTTTTTTTTTTTCCAAGACAGGGTTTCACTAAGCAGTTCAGACTGGCCTTGAACTCAGTTTTAGCTGGTCTTGAACCTCAGGTTTTCTTCCTGTCTCAGCCTCCTGAGTGCTCAGATTACCAGCATGCCCAATCACACTTGCCAAGTTTTTTATTTAAATATTTGACAAGGTGGTTTGTTTGTTTTTCTGTATTTAGGAAGGGTCTACAGGTTCTCATTATGTAGATTACACTCATAGTGATTCTCCTATTTTCAGCCTCCCAAGTGCTGGGATTACAGGCTTCCACCACCATACCCAGTCTCAATCCCCATCTCAATGTACCCTAGGGGTGGGGCCCTCACAGCATGCTGAGGATGGAACCCCAGCCACTGCTCTGCCTAAGCAGGTGCTTTAGTTCACTGAGCTATCAGGCCAGCCCTTGATATAGTTTTTGATCACCCTTTGTGTGTTATGCCTATTGCCAGAACACTAAATTTTACACCAAGCAAACACTTTTTCTACTGAGCTGTCTCCCCGGCCCAAAATTATGTGATTTTAACACATTAAAAACTGATTAATTTCCTACACTTAAAATTTCTATTTAGAGTGTTATCATTAAGGGTTGGGGGTATAACTCAGTGGTAGAGAGCTTGTGTAGCATCAGCCAGGCTCTCAGTTCAATTTCTGGTACTAAAAAAAAGTGTTATCATTATTTATCCAACAGATTTGGAAGGTTGAGACCAGAGGATTGCTGTGAGTTGAAGGGCAGCCTGGACTACATAGTGAGTTCAAGGATGCTTGAACTGCAGAGTATGGGCCTATCTTAAAAAAACAAAAACAGAAAGAAAATAAAAAAAATTGGAAGCATACTAAATTTTAAAACCTGGAGAGCTTCATTTTCTTCTTTTATAATAAGCTATTGTGTTTAATTCTTATGTTTTCTGTTTTTAATATTTGAGCACAACAGCAGCATTATTCACAGTGATGTAAAAGCAACCCAAATGTGACAGCTGAATGATAAACACAATGAGATATGTACATTTATAAGACAGAAGGTAATTCCACTTTAGAAAGCAAGAGAATTGCCAGGCCTGGTGCTGTACTCCCATAATCCCAGCACTCTACAAGGTTGAGGAAGAATTATCAGTTCAAGCCCAGGCCAGTTACTGAGTAACTTACTGAGACCCTGTCTCAAAAGTAATAAGGGGCTGGGTTTAATCATCAGCACTACAAAAGTAAAGAAAACAAAGGACCATGCAACTCATGGTTTTTCTCCGCCTTGGCTTCCTGAGTGCTTAGATTACAGGCATATGCTACCATGCCGTACTTTAAACCTTACTGGGGCTATTTTCCATGGTATCACATTTCCATTCCACTTGTTTTTCTAAAACCCTCCTGAATGTCACATTTGCTTGTGATTCATTCAGTACACAAAATACAGGAAAGTAAATCCGTATGGCTTCTACTGCTACATTAGAAAAGCTACTTGATATACGCTCTTACACATATACACTCCCTAGGAGTCTGAGCTGACATATAGGACATCCAGTTACCCTAAAGCAGCGGTGAAGCAGAGGCCACACACAGGTGACACCATTGTTCCAGTCCTCATCCAGCCCCTTTGTCAGAGATGTGAGAAACCCTCTAGAGTGATTCCTACTTTTATCCTTTTGAGTTACTTTTAGAGGCTACTGGAGCTATTAAAACAAATAGGTTAAGATGTAAAAAGAACCCATTTCAGCACTAGTCCAGAAAACACATGTGGCTATTTTAATATTGGACAAAGTAAATGTTAGAGTAAATAATATTAACAGAGATAATATTCCATAATGATAAACCAATCAATAAGAATCTTAAACATTTATGACCCTAAGGACAAAGCTCCAAAATACATGAAGCAAAACCTGATGATTAGAAAATCATAATTATAGTTGGAAATTTCAGTATCTCCTCTCTCAATAGAGCAAGTGAGGAGTAAAATTAACAAGAATAGTCTTAAACAACACTACCAACTGACTGGAGCTATTTATAATTTATAGACCATCTACACAATAATATAATGCACATTTTTTCTCAAGTACACAAAATATTCACCAAAATATTCTGAACTATAAAATATCTTAATATATTTAAAAAGATTCAAGTGATATGAAATACAGTCTATGTGCATAATGAAATGAAATTGTGCTCAATGGAAAGAGTGAACCCTGTCTGTAAACCTGAATGGTACAGCTTACAGGTGTACAGATGAGATTCTCTACACTTCTTTGACTTCCATGACCATGACCGACCTTACTGTTACTTGGTATATTTTGATGTTTGAGAATGAGAGCTACAGAATGGTGAAATACAACTGGGATATTCTTTGTACTGTTCCTTATCCATAATCTCTTCTCTCCCCTTTCTTTGTATAAAACAGCCCAAATCCTAATTTATCCTACTTTCATAGGCCACATCTATGTGTAGTTTAGGGACAGATTTCTGGATCCCACCCAGAGAAGATTTTAGGATCAGGGGTGGGGAAATCACCATCCCTCCAAGTCCTAAAGATAAAGACTCCAAATGGGAAATATGAGGTAGTGGCTACCTGTTTCAGGCTCTGAGAACTGATCCTCCACATTATACTACTTTTCCCTTGCTAGTCTGTAGCACCTCTACTGCCTAAGTGGCCTAGACTGCAAGTGTACAATCTCACTTTGGTTAGCCTTGTCAAGGGCTAGGAAGTTAGAATGCCTTTGGTCCTCATCAGCTATAAGGCTGTAGCTAAATTCTCAATCTGTGTCTCTGACAGATGACATAGATCCTAATCTAGTAACTATTTTTTAAAGCATTGACCATGGACCTTAAGATACTAAGGATAGAATAGACTGCCCTAAAGAATTATTAATTAAATGGAACCAGTAGGAAATTAAATTTATGGAAAGTTTTGGAGCAGCTTGTGGGGAACAGGTTGTATTATATGTCTTTATAAGGGGATTACAGAGTTGAAAACACCACAAAGTGCTTACGGATTTGCTCAAGCGTGGCTGATCAGTCAGCTGAGCTCCTTGCCAACATCCATTAGAGTTGATGCCAATTCAGTATGACTCTGAGCCACTGTCTGCCAGCAATTTATGGAAGTGGCTGGAGAAAGAATTTCAAGTAAAGATTCTGAGAGACTAGAGATGTGTGGAGGGATGAAAAAAATACATATCATGCTTCTAATTTTTTTTTTTTTTTTTTTTTTTTGTAATTTAGGGTCTTCAGAGTGTTCAGGGTCTCACTACTAGATCAGACTTGTAGTGATCCACCACTTTACAGCCTCCCAAGAGCTGGGATTACAGGACTATGCTACCACACCTAGTCTCAATTGTCATCTCAGTGCACCCTGGGGATGGGGCCGGCACAGCAGGCTCAGGAATTGAACCCCTGGCCCTTGAACCTGCTTGTAGGCGCTTTAATCCGCTAAGCTATTTGGCTGGCCCTCATGCTTCTAATTAAAGAAAAAAAAATCAAATACTAGTTTGAACTGAGTGAAAATGAAAAGACAATATATTAGAATTTAAGGGGTATTGCTACAGCAGTACTTAGCTGGACATTAAAACAAGAAAGTAGAACTGAGACTATTATTAGATAAGACCAAGAGAATAGAGGTGATGACAGGGTATAAGAGTGAGTATTAGGGAAGATGGATATATATATTCAACATTTTGTAAAATGAAAGGGTACTAATAAATATTTTAGATGATAACAATATTATGAACAATTAATTTAACATCTTAAGTAAAATGAACAAATTCTTTAAAAGATAAATTGCTGGTAGATTCCTTTCCAAGGATCCCTGAGCCTGCCGACTAGACAACATGAGCAAAGCTCGCCCTCCTGAGCTGAAAAAATTTATGGACAAGAAGTTATCATTGAAACTGAATGGTGGCAGACATGTCCAAGGAATATTGCGAGGATTTGATCCCTTCATGAATCTTGTGATAGATGAATGTGTGGAGATGGCTACTAGTGGGCAACAGAACAACATTGGAATGGTGGTAATACGAGGAAATAGTATCATCATGTTGGAAGCCTTGGAACGAGTTTAAATAATGACTGCTCAGCAGAAAAATTCACACCCCTCAGACAAGCACTACTTTCACTGACTGGAGATTGGCTCATACACATTTTCATATATTAAATTTTTGTTAAATAAAAAAAAAAAGATAAATTGCCAAAGCTCATTCAAGAAAGATATATAGCACAAATATCCCCATGTCCCTTTTTCTTGTATTAAACCCAGGTCCTCCCAAATTCTAGGCAGCATTCTACCCCTAAATTGTATCTCCAGCACCCACATCCATTTATTTATGTATTATATTTTGGTGGTACCAGGGATCGAACTCAGGACCTTGTGCTTGCCAGGCAAGCACTTATCCCACTGAGCTGTTTCCCTGGTTCCTTCATTTATATATTTGTTAATAGCTTTACTGAAAATTTGAATGTGCATATGCCCATATTCAAATCACAATTAACATTTATTTCTATATCATTTATAGTAATGAAATATATTTCTATATTATAAATAATAGATAAGGAAAAGAAATAAACCAGAATCTTATTGCTTCTACCACTCCTGTAACTGCATGTTCACTTTTAAAAATGAAATTTACAGTTAAAAACCTTGTCATAAAGAAAACTAGGCATAGCTGGCTTCATTGATGAACATTAAAGGCACAATTAAATATCAATTGTTCTAGAAAGAACAACAAATCTATATGAACTTTCAGTTTGTTATTTGAAGACAGTGTTAGTGATACTAAAATCAGTCAAAAAGAAAACTACAAACTCCTCTTGAACACAGTTTCAAAAATTAAAATCTAAAATTTTACTGAATTGATTTTTAGCAAATAACAAAGAAAAGAAACAAAGAAAACAACAGGTCTTGCGGTTTATCAGAATACTTCAGGATTGGTTTAATGGTCAAAGATCAATGTAATTCACCACATCAACAAACTAAATGAAAAACTATAGTCATCTCAATCAAAGGAAAAAAAGAAAAAGACTGGCCAATTTCTATTATTGATCAAAACTCTCAGCAAGGTATGGATAAAAACAAATTTCCTGGGGCCAGAGAAATGGATTAGTGGAATAAATCCTTCCGTGGCAAGCACAAGGGCCTGAGTTCAATCCCCAGTTCTGCCAAAAAAAAAAAAAAAAAGACTAAAAAAAAATTTCCTAAACCTGATAAACCATAACATATCTTAAGCTACATATTTTTTGTAGCCAGGGGCGTTAAGCCAGGGCCTTGCACATACTAGATAAATGCTCCTACACTGAGCTACCTTTCCCCATCCTATAAGAATTCTAGTACCTGCTGAAATGCTTAGCCATATTTTAGCCAATCCTTGATGTGAACACATTACATCACATTAGGCATAAATGTGTATGCAAGCTCGGGCTCTCCTATTGGTTACTTCACTCTTCTTTAGATTGTTGAGACAGACCTACCAAGATAAGGCAGTATCCATGGCTTTAGAAAACTCAAACATGCGTTTTGTAGTTCAAAAAAAGGTAAGAAAATACTTTTGAGTCCCAATTCCATTAAGGTGTTCGGCTTTTTATTTCTGTAAGTATTTTACTAACAAATTGGTTAATCTTTGCCAGATTGGGTAGGGTTTAAAAAGTGAAACCAGGCACTATAACGCCTGCCTGTAATCCTAGCATTCTGAGAGGCTGTGACAGGAAGATCACAAGTTTCAGCTCAGCCTGGGTAGTTCACATAGAGGCCTGTCTCAAGATAAAAACATACAAACAGGAGTCACGATGTAGCTCAGTATAAACTGGGTTCAAATTCTGACATCACCAAGAAACCAAAACCAAAACTATATTGTAGCACATTAATTCACTAAGCCTAAATTTTCTCCTTTGTAAAAGGTGGATTAGAAACATCAATCCTCATTATTCTTATGGGATTAGTTAGAACAAGGTGAGTTTTGGAAGTCAAGCTTGACTCATTCTGTATCCTTGGTATGCGAATTAGAGCCTGACACAGCAAATGCCATCTGAGTTGGAATAGCTATTTGTTAAAGAAGTATTCTAAGCTAAGCACCATTGTTATTCCCTAACTCTGATTTAGGTCCCCAAGTGTCTGGGTTATTTTTCTTTCATTGCTGGGACAAAATATCTGACACCCAAAATTAAGGAAGGGTCGGGTGAGTTAGCTCACAGTTTATGGAGGTTTCAGTCCATACTTGGTTGGCTCCAAGGTAGAGTGACACATGGCAGAGGGCAGCAGTTCACAGCCGCACAAAACAGCAAGAGGGAAAAGAGAAGAGCAGTGGCAGCGGAGCTGAGCCAGAAAACAAGCTTCTGTCCCATAAACTGTATTCAGGTTATCTGCCCCAGGGTGGGTGCAGCACTCACACTCATAATCCCAGCATTGGATCATGAACTAATCACACCCTAGAAGCCCACCCCAGTGACTACATGAGGCTTTGGGGGGACACCTAGATACAAACCATAACACCAAGTAACCAAATTCAAACTTCAAGTAATATTTGTCACATTTTGCCTTTTAGCTACATCTCCATGTCCTTTAAAAAAAAAAAAAAAATATATATATATATATATATATATATTTCATATAAATTTCATACAAGGTCTGAAATATATATATATAAATTTCATACAAGGTCTTGCTGAATCATTAAATTGTCCAAGCCAGGCTCGAATTTGCAGTCTTTCTCTATCAACCTCCCAGACTGCGATCTAAGAGTTTAGGTTTGTCACTATTCAAGGCTGTAACTGCAGGGACTGCAGTTCCTCCGAACTGACGGGGGTGGTGGTGGTGCGCGGGTTACTACTGAGATAATGCTTAGGGACCAAATGCCCCGGCCCAGCGGCCTCAGACCGCAGCTCCCACCCTCTGGTTCGTGGAGGTACTGCACACGCTGCAGAACTGCGGCATCTGAAGACTCAAGTCCTCCACTGTCTCCCTAGAGCTGGGGCCAAACTTTTTCAGAGCACAAAGCAGCTCTGACCTCTCTGTGGCAGGCAACTGGAGATTGGGCCGCGGTCCCAACAAGTTTCCTAGAGGCCCAGTATGCTGAGGCCCGGAGAGCGCCAACAGCCCCCAGCAACCGCTTGGACTACAGAGCTGCGAGCCCCGGGCCCTCCTCGGGGCGGGCTCGGGGCGGGGCCTGGGGTCGGCTCCTCCTTTCCAAGCAGGCTTGTGGCGGGGAAGCGGACCCGCCCCTCCCGCAGGGCGGGCTTCCGGGCCGGGGGCTGGGCCTACCACAAGGCCTGCCTTCCCGGCGGTGTCTGCGGGGGGCGGGCTTCGCTTGCGAGGGGCGGGGCCTGGCGGGGCCCCCTTGCCCGCGAGGCTCGGGTTGGCCGCCGTTTCAGGGGAAGCCGAACGGGCTCTGGCTCCTCCCAGCGGCCGGCCGGGGCGGAAGCGGGAGGCGGGGGCAGCGTGCGCGCTGCTGGTAGTCTCTCCCGCGGCGCGGGGCTTGCGTTCTGAGGCTGCTGCTCCGTTTGGCGATCCGAGGTTGGCTGAGTCCTTCCCGCTCCCGGCGCTCCTCGACCAGGCCTCCCTCTCGACCTGGGCGGTTGCGTCGACCCTTCCGGGACGCTCCCGCCCCGTCTCGTACTCTTGCTGGCCCGCTGCGGCCGCGGCCCCAGCCTCGATGGCACTGTGCAACGGAGACTCCAAGGTCAGTCTCTGGCGTGGGGGTCCGGTCTCCGTGCTGCCGGCGGCCCACCCCCACTCCCTTCCCGGCCGGGCCGCGCCGCCCTGCGGCCCGGGCAGCGGCGCGTCCGAGTCCCCGGCCGGGCCTGTGGCGTGTCTCCTCGAGGCGGCGGGCTTTGTTGATTTTGTCTGCGTGTCGCCGTCCGGGTGTCGGAGCGGGCGTCAGCTCCCGCAGTCGCACCGCCGGCCCCCGCCTCCCCCGCGAGGCTGTGGAGCGCGGCGCCCTACGAGCGCGGACGCGGGTGGGGGCATCCGGTCCCTCCTCCCGCCCCGCGAGGCCAGAGGCCTGTGGCGGGGGTCGCCGAGCCCGCCGGAGGCGGCGCAGGGTCGGGGCCTCGCGCTCTGCGCTCGCGCCGGGCCGCCCTCGCGTCTTCCCGCCATCGCGTTTCCCGCCTGTCCTCGGGGGAGGCCCACTCTGTCCCCTTTCGCCGGCTGCGGACTCCTCGGCGACAGCGCTAGCCACCCTTCCCGCCCCCTCCCCGTCCTCGGAGAAGAGCGGACGGGCGTCTAGCTTCGCTCCCTCCCGTCCAGCGGCTCTCCGCTCGGTGGGGCCGCTCCTCCGTCTTTGGCTTTCCCCGGCGCGAGCAGCTGCCCGCATGCGGAGGGCTGGGACAGCGGGGGCCGAAAGTTGCTGCCGGGACGTGGGGAGCGTGGGGCCGCCGCGTGCTGCTTCTCGCCGTCAGTTCGCCTTTTCCTTCAGACACCGCTGCGCGACGGGGCACCTTCAGTTCCGCATCTGTATTAAAACTCTCATTGGTGTGTACTTTCGGAGCCTCACCGAGTCAGGGGAGTGGGAAAAGTGCACGGTGGGGGATTGCGATTGCCTCCTTGTGCTGTGTGGCCTAGCGTTAGCAAGGGACGTGGCCACGTTGTGTTCCGGTGTGTAGAATTCTACACTGCTGTTGGAAAGCCGTGTTCTGCTTCAGGTCGGGTTAGCGGCTTATTCAATCAGAATACTAATACTTTCAGAAGAGTGACGTCTGAGTGTCACATCTTAGTGGTACTTTCTATGAGCAGTTGCTTAGTACATGATAATCATTCAAAAAATTGTTGAAAAGTGAGTAAAAAATTACAGTGTGGTTTGTTAGAGGTAGCGAGCAGATAGGCTCCAACTGAAGCACGTGTGATGCTCAGACTATTAGCTGGATCGCTTAGCATTGTAAAGCCGGGCAGACATTCATACCTTTAATCTCTGGCTTCAGAAAGTATTAGAAACTTCTGTGCAGCTCTTCAACATTGTGCTGCTCGACTTGCAAAGCATCTTAACTAATTTTGAACCTTGCAGTTTATTGGAAAGATTCGTCTTTATATTCATAGATTAATGAAGTGTAATAGGACTCAATCTAATTTACACACTTTGAAAAGTGCACAGTACATTTGAAAAAGAATATTTTCACAAAATAAGTGGTGTCAGAAAGTATAAGGCTCAGCATCCAAACAGTTATGTCTTAGGAATATTTAACAGGCATTTTTTTTCCTCTAACTGATAATTGGTTTTACTGGACTTAAAATTTTAAAGTCTTGATAAGCTTGCTATATTTGAGCCTAAGGTGAATTAATGTTTATTTCAAGGTCTTTTTTTTTTTTTTTTTTTTGTCTTTTTGAGACAGGGTCTCACTATGCAGTTCAGGCTGGCCTTAAGCTCACTTTGTAGCTCACGCTGGTCTCAAACTCACAGCAATCCTCCTGCCTCAGCCTCCTGAGTGCTGGGATTACAAGCATGCGCCACCACGCCCGGCTCAAGGTCTTCTATGCTCTTTTGCAGGGTATTTAGCATTAAAAAAAAAAAAAAATTAACAATTAGAATGGATTAGAATTAGTTCCAGGGAGCACAATCTGGAGAATTAACCTTCAAACAAGTATATGATTACATTATATACTCCTAAGAGAAAATGTGACAAGCTGTGATATGCCATTCATTATAAGTATTGAAGTGAAGATATGTTTAAACAGGGAAATGTGCTCAGCAATAGTTGCAAGATTTCTGAGAGATCTGCTTACAAATCTGAGTCTGTTCTCTGTAACCTACCAGTGAACAAACCACCTTTCTGTTGGGAGTAAAGTACAAGTGTTGTATGCATGCTTGTTTTGTGCATTCATTGTCTGTGTTGGGTGTAAATCCTAATTCATACATTAAAAGCTAGAAAAGGGCTAGTTTTGAATTCTTTCTGGTACATTCCTTTTCATTTTTAGTACTGGGAATTGAACTCCAGGACTTGTGCAGGTGCTGTGCTGTTGAACTATATCCTGGCCCCTAGAAATGACATTTTTGTTTGCTAGAACCTAAAAAATGTAAAAGCATTTGGGTTGTTTTTATCAGGTGGCTTGTTTATTTGAGAAGCTCTGTGAAGCCAGGCTGACCTTGAACTCAAGGCAGTTCCCTGACCTCCGCCTCCCAAGTGCTGGGATTACAAGTGTGTGCCACCACGCTCAACTGTCTTCATTAGTTTTAACACAAAGCATCATAGAGCTGGAAAGCTGTATTCTAGCTTTCTGAACTGGAAACATATAAAGTTGAGTATAGAACATTGCTTTTTAATTTTTGTTTTTAGGCTATGTGGTTAAGATAAGACTATTTAAGAAAATGAAATTGTTCAAATAACTAAAGATTTTATTTTATTTAAGTCAGTTGTGGTGGCACACAACTGTAATTCCAGCACTTGGGAGGCTGAGGCAGGAGAATTGCTGTGGAGGCCAGTCTGGGATAGACAGTAAGTAAGTTCAAGGCCAGCCTGAATTACATAGTGAAAAGTGGTCTCAGAAAACAAACTTATTTAATGCTATAAAATCTATAGCATATAGATTTTATTTTAAAACATTTTACACCATGGCAAGATTATTTGTGACATGAGTATTTCCAGTTTGTTTGTTTTTCTAAGGTATTCTTACCAGTATTGTCCTTTGGGTGACTTAAGTTTTCCAGTGTTTGCCCCATCTAAGCGCTAGGCTCTTGGTTGGAATAAAGATAGTATGTGTCCTACCCCCTTCCCTGAGATACTATGACTAGGATATATTGTCATACTTAGATATTTGGATTAAATATGCCTTATTAGTACTTAATGTGCTTAAGGTAAAATCTTAATTGTAAGATTGAAATTTCTAAGATAAAGGTTTTGGATTTAGTGGAACTGTAACCTGGAATTTTTGACATGTTTTCAAAATTAACTTACATAATAAAATGTTTTATGAAAAAAATTAAATGTGCCTTTTTTTAAAATTTAGTTTTTTTCTGAGCCCAGGAATGGCTCAGAGGCATAAGTGCCTACTTGGCAAGCACAAGAACCCGAGTTCAATCCCCATCCCTGCATGCCATGAGGTGAGCAAGTGCCATCTTGGCCCAGATGTGGGTGTGGTGGCGCATGCCTGTAATCCCAGAATTTGGGAAGTTTGCGATTAGGCCAGCCTGAACTGCATAGTGAAGGGCTGGTCAATCAGCAGGTTAAAGCGCCTGCAGGCAGGTGCCAGGGCTGGGGTTCGATCCTTGCTCCTGCCATGTCCAACCCGCCCCTCACACCAGTAATCCCAGCTCTTGGGAGTCTGTAAACAGGCAGATCACTACAAGTCTTATCTAGTAGTGAGATCCTGAAAACCCTGTAGACCCTTTCCTAAAATACAAAAAAACAAAACAAAAAACGAACTACATAGTGAGACTCTCCAAATTAATTGATTAATTAATTATTTTTGTTTTTTCTTTCAGATTTTGTTCTGATAGTATGATCTAGAATGGAAATACCCCACTACGCAGGGAAAAATGGAAGTTGTTCTTGCAGTGTGTTCTTAGAGAAAGGTTTTGGGAGTTTGCAAGGAACCTCAGGTGCCATTGCCTTTAGAGTAGGACACTTTGTTATCTAAGGAAAATATGTAAGATTGTGTGTGTGTGTGTGTGTATGTGTGGTCAGGTTGAACCTGAGGTTCATACATGCTAACTTATTCCACTGTGGAGCTTCATCTCCTACCCAAGAATTGTTTTTCCTTGTTATGGTACATACATTCTTTTTTTTTCCTGCTTTTACCTAAACTATTTTGATGCTTAAAATGAATGAAGTCTTCAAGGTTGTTTATGATTTTAAAACACTATTTATTTATTTTAATCTTTTATTTAGTTGGTACATGGTCTCCCTGCGCAGCTTGGACTCAGTGATCCTCCTATCTCAGCCTCCCTAGTGCTGGCATGGCACAGGGATCAAACTTGAATCCTTGTGCCTCCAGGCATGCACTTAGATCACTTGAGTTATATTTCCCCAGCCCCGGAAGCACTTTTTGAATCAACCAAAAAGTAATTGTTTCATAGAATTTTGAATCTGTATATTACATATATATAATTCTACGATGTGCAGAATATATTTTTACCATGCCATTGTGGAATAAAGACATTCCTGTATTTGTTAAAGAAGCTTAGTGATGTAAAGAACAGCTTTGCTATATATCCCATGATAGTTGTTATTGTTAGTGTGGTACTGAAGGAGTGTGCCATAGGTGTGCCTTCCTTCTAGGTTCTTAATGTCCTGAACAGAGAATTGGATAAGACACAAAGAAAATGCAACGAAGTGTACTTTTTCTTTTTTGGCGGAACCAGAGATTGAATTTAGGCCTTTGCACTTGCCAGGGTAGTGCTTATTCCACTGAACCATTTCCCCTGCCTCTACATTTATTGAAAGTAGAAAAGAACTGCATTTTACATGGCAAGAGCAGGCCAGGAACAGGCTCATCATTCCTGAGTATAGGAAAGAAAGAAGTTTTTTGTGCCTAAAATTAGTGGATTGGCTTCCTCTGCATCCAGGTAAGGCATTGGGACAGTAATGTTATTCACTCAGTTGCCTGTTCACCTGGTGTGAAATTTAAATAATCTGTGGAAAGGCCTGCTTGGCTTCCTCCCAGATGTTTCAATCCCAGGATTGAAAATAGTGTGTTGTTTTTGTTTTTTTTCCCCAACTGGCCCTGCAAATTACACCAGATTAAAATGAGGGGTTGAAAATAAGGTTTTCTAATTAGTTGAGTGTACAGTGTTTGGGAGCTGTGGTGTCATCTGGGTCCTGTGTTCTGTGTGAGTCATCTGGGCCTTCACAGCCTTGGACTCTGTCCAGTTTTCTGTATTGCTCCAGCTCTGTTCTCTACCTCAGTGTTCACTTTTCATGGTTTTTCTCAGGTTCATGGTGTTTTGAGAGTCTGTTCTGTTTTGTTAAATCTTTGCAGCACTTAAGATCATCCATTATAATAATGTGATGGGAAATATAAGGCACAGTATTGGGTGTGCTAGCTGACCATAATACCTGAGTGTAAAATAAGTATGAAGAAAAATTTGTAATAATTGCTGAAAAAAAACGTTACTAAGCAAAAATACATTCTTGTAAACAAATACAATGTAGGAAATAGTAAAAATGACAAAATTCCTGTAGCAAGAATGTTTAGGTTACTGTCTTCCAAACGTTCAGGATTCTATGTCACCTCTTAACTGCATGTATTTCACAAATAGTGTACACTTCACTTTACCCAGCTTAGGATAGCCTAGACTAGGTAGAGGCTTTTGGCACAGTGTGGAAGTATACCAAGTGGCTAGCAGGAACAGCGGCTTCAGGTACTTTGCCCATTGTCACCTAAAGGAGTTAACTACCCTACACAAGGTACTGCCAGAGTCCAAATGTGCATCATCACACACAGAGATGTTATCTGTGTGTGACTTCCACACTGAATCAGGAGTTAAGAATTCTGTTCCCTGCTCTTGCAGCTCACACAGTAATGTGACTAAGCCATAACTGAAAGTGGAAATATAAAGTGAAAATCTAGTAGCTTATCCTATCCTCCATTAATGTAGTTTTTAATAATATATTCTTTAAAAATGAAAAATCTGAAACCAGTGTAAAATTAGGTTTGATACTGGAACAACAGATATAAATTAGGGCAGTCCTGGAAAACTAGGCTGTGTATGTGGAAGCTCCAGTTATGGAGCACCTTTTCAGAGTGTGACACAAATTTCTTCAGTGTTGATGTCTAAAAGTTGGCTAAAATTTAAGCCTAATAAGGCTTAAGTTAGGGTTATTTTTCTGAATTATGTTAAGTTACTCAAAAATTCTTCTGAAAACTGTCAAAGTACCTCATTTTTTTTTTAATGGAATTTATTTATTTATTTATTTATTTATTTATTTATTTATTTATTTTGTGGAACCGGGAATTGAACTCGGGTCCTTGTGTTTGCCAGTGAAGCACTTATTCCACTGAGCCATCTCCCCAGCCCCCAAAGTACCTCATTTTTAAAAGTTGAGAGCCAGTCAGGTTGAAACTGATTAAATTCTAAAATAATCTGCTGTAATCTGCCATAATATTTGTAAAGCAATATTTGTTTCTGAAACCCTTAAATTGCCAGGGCATATCATGTGCTCAGTTACTCCTATTTTTTGTTCTGTTTTTCCTTGCATTTGGTCCTTGAATACAGGGCCTGGAGCATGGTAGGCCAGCTTTTTACCACTGAGCTACATTCCTAGTCCTTTTTAAAATTTTTATTTTACTTTGAGGTCATGCTTGCCTAGTATTTGCAATCCTGTTTTAGCCACCTGACTCATTGTAGCTACAGGAAAGTGCTTTGGCACTGTTGTGGTCAGGGTTTGCAAGGGAAACAATACAGGACACATAATTTATAGGATTGTTTTATTGTAGGCACCCAAAGAATCAAATTCAAAATAGCTGGAAGACCCAAAGGGCTTGAATTCCATGCCAGTGTTCTGTCTTGAGTCCAGTTGCAGACCTAGAGCCCACAGCAGTGTCTCATGCAGGCCTGTTTTTGTGCTGGGAAGGCCCCAAGGTCAGTGGTAGAAAGTCTGTGGCAGCAGGATGAAGGCCCTGAGCCAGCATTCTGAGGGATCTGCGTTGGAGCTGAGAGGTGATGCTCAAATTGAGAACCACAGCTCCCTAAAAAGTGTCACAGCCATCTCTAACAATAGTGAGGTTCTGAATTGCTCCAACAATGAGAACAGATAAGTCCATGTCAGGAAAGCCATCACGATAAGCTTCTCCAGGAGAGGAAACAGTGTACTATCTTCCCCTCTGGAGCTGGGAAGTGACACTTTTAAGCTCCTCCAGAAGGAACAGCCCCAAGAGAATCAAAAGCTTTTTTAACAGCCTTACTTTCTCTCCAGTTCTTTTTATTTTGTTGGCAACAATCCTGTGGTGGGCCTTTTACATCCAGTGCCACATCAGTTCCGTTCAGCTGAGTGTTAACAAGTTACCCATTAGTTGTCAGTCTGCCACAAGCACCCAGCTATTCTTTATCTATGGGAAAACACCTTTTTGTCTTTTACATGACATTTTTGATAAACAAGTTAAAGGAAATTTTAGTAATTGTTGAGCCCTAACTATACAAATTTTTAATTTTTTTTTTTTTTTTTTTGTGGTACTGGGGATTGAACTCAGGACCCTGCACTTATTTTACTGAGCTATCTCCCCAGCCCCAAAATTTTTGTTCTTGCTATTTCAGTTTTTGGAGTTCCTTGTATATTCAGTATATCAACTTCTTGTGACATATGTAGCTTGCATTCTTTTATCTCATTCTATAGGTTTTTCTTTCACTACGATGACGTTTTCCTTTCTGTGCAGAAGCTTTTTAGTTTGATTATATTTCCACCTGTATATTTTTCTTTCTCACACTTTTTTTGTTGTTAAAACACACACACACACACACATACACACTTCATATTCCAGTGTTATGAAGTGTTTCTTTTTTCTAGTAGTTTCAATTTTAGGTCTTCACTCATTTTGCATTGATTTTTCGAACAAGGAAGAGATGGGATCTCACTTCATTCTTCTGCATATAGATATCCCAATGTATTTTTTTTTTTTACACCTTTATTGAAAGTCAGTTGGCTATAGGTGTATGGGTTTTCTCCTAAGCTTTTTATGTTGTTCTGTTTTTATTCTTTTAAAGAGAATAAAAAAGTACAAAACAAACCTGTGTCTGTTTTTATGCCAGTATCATTTAAGTTTCTATAGCTTTGTAGTATACTTTGGGGCAGGTAATATGCCTTCTTATTTGTTCCTTGTGCTCAAAGATTGCTTTGTGTGTGTGTGTGTGTGTGTGTGTGTATGTGTGTGTGTGTTTCCACCTGAATTTTTTCTAGTTCTGTGAAGAATGTCATTAGTATTTTGATAGAAAGGGTATTAAATCTATAGAGTGTTTTGGGTAGTTTGGACATTTTAACAATATAATTCTAGTCTGTATGCACAGGATGTCCTGTTTTGCTTCATTGTTACTAAATCTAAGGTCTCATGCATAGCAGTCTTAAAATTGAGCTAGCTACATACACCCGCATGCGATCTCACTATATTCTCCATCAAAATCAGAAGAATTTATGATTGTGTTGTCTTCTGAGAGTTTTGTGGTTTTTGCCTCTTGTATTTAGGTGTATGTTCAGTTTGGGAATTTTTATGTATGCCAAAACTCCCATTGTTCACATGAGGCTATTGCATCATAGCACCATTTGTAAAAAGATTGCCCTTTTCTTTTGAAATGTCTTAGCACTCTTGGTGGAAATCAAAACCATTTAGTTTTGGTCTCTATTCTGTTGATCTGTGTGTCTTTCCTTGTGCAAGTTGTCTTGAATCTGTAGCTTTGTAGAATGTTTTGAAATATGAAGAGTGTGGATCTTTCATCTTTGTTGTTTTTACAAAATTGTGTTTGGGTCTGGGTTTCTTGAATCATTGTAGATGACTAACATTCAGTGTTTCACCATCAAATATGACTTTCGTCATGAGGTTTATGCAGATGCCTTGAGGAAGTTCCTTTCTGTTTCTAGTTTCTTAGGTATTTTTATTATTAAAAAATTAAATACCTTTTCATGTTTATTTACCTAATCATGATGTGTTTGTCCTTCAAGGCTGTGTGGTACATTACATCTTAAACTTTTTAAAGGGTCTTACTAGGTAGTCAGGCTGAACTTGAGCTCAGGTAGCCCATGTTGGCCTCAAACTCACTCCATCCTCCTTGGACTTCCTTAGTGCTGGGATTATAGGCATATGAAATATCTCAAAGATTTGTGATTCCCTTGCAGACTGGCTCTTAGATTTGGATGACTCTGTGGCAGATCTGACAGTTGGTCAGTGTGATAGTATCTTTTAATATGTGGGGAAAGGTGATAGTTTGAAAAGGACCCCTAATGGTTGTTTTTGAGGTAAAATATACATGCAGTGAACTGTACCTATGTGTATCTTTAATTGTATAGTTTGTTCTTGGGTACTCACTATCCTTGTTGAAATTGAGGACATTTCTGTCACTCCCAGATCTCCTTCATATCCCTTGGTAGTCTCTTTCCACTGCTAGAGCAGCAATTGTTCTGATTCCTATAACCATAGGTTAGTTTTGCCTGATTTTGAATTTTATAAATAGAATCATATAGTGTTTCTGGCTGCTTTTATGAAGCATGTTGTTCCTAAGATTTCTGTCCATATATATTGGTAGTTTGTTCCTTTTTATTATTGTGGCATTTCAGTATATGGATATATCAGAGTTTGTGTTTCATTCACTTGTTTTTTTTTTAACTTTTAAGTTTTATTTATTTATTGATTAGATGTAGAGTCTCACTATGCAGCTCAGACTTGTAGTGATCCTCCTCCCTAGTCCTGGGATTACAGGCATGCACCACCACAACCTGGGCAGCATGCCATGTGGTACCAGGGATTGAACCAGGTCCACAAACCTTTCAGAACTTTCAGTGATACAAATAGCCCTCTGTGGTACAAGGGCCATAGGTTTGTCACCACTGGCTTAGTTAAATTAAATTGCTAGATCAGGATACTCATAGACAGCTTTGGTATTTCTCCTCTTTTAGATTGAAATATTTAGGCTATTATACAAGATACTTGATACCTAGATTATATAACCTTGACATAAACCTTTTTTAAAGTTGCATTATACTGTTTTATTTATTCACGTATATATATTTATTTATTCACTTAGATTTTGAGGCACAGTTTCTCTGACCTAGAACTTCCGGCAGTGTTTCTGCCTCACCCTCTGGAGTGCTGGAATTACAGGTTGTGCCATCATGCCTGACCAACATAGTATTTTATTGTTAAGAATTTTTTTTTTTTTTTTTTTTTTTGTGGAACTGGGTATTTCAGGCCCTTGCACTTGCCAGGGAAGTGCTTATTCCACTAAGCCATCTCCCCAGCCCCTGTTAAGAATTTTTTAAAGGTGTCTGTTTACTTGTATTTTAGTGGAAACAACTTATATTTTGTAGGCACACAAGCCACTTTTGGCTTGACTTCATAAAAGCATGTACCTGTGCAAAAAGCCACTTTTTATTTGATAGTAGCAGTCTGAACAAATTTTAAGTTAAAAAATAACTTGATGAGAAAGCTTATGACGATTTGAGATCTATGGATTTAACAAGATTTTTTTTTTTTTAATGTATTTGGTTGTTGCAGGCTCTGACTATGCAGCTTGGATTCGTGGTACCCCCTGTTTCCAGCCTCCCTGGTGCTGTGATTACAGGCATGTGCCGCCAAGCCTGTACTCTGTGGCCTGCTGGCCCACCATGTGGTGCCGGGAATTGAACTGGGGAGCAGACACTTTAGTCTGCTAAGCTATCTTGCTGGCCCACAAGATCAGTTTTTGTTGTTTCTGGTTTTGATTTTTGAGATAACATCTCATTATGTAGTTCATGCTGTCCTTGAACTGACGGTATAGCCCATGCTGGCCTCAGACTTGTGGTGATCTTTCTACTTTAGCCTCATAAGTACTGAGATTATAGGCATTTGTCACCATGCCTGCCACAAGGTCAGATTAAAAAAAAAAACAAACAATTAAATGTACTGGAGCTATATTTTCAGTTATTTAGTAAGAAAATTTCTACAAGCTTATCAGGTTTATCACTTATCTGTTATTACTTGTCTTTTTTATCTGTTACAGTCCATAGTGGGTTCACCGGGCCTGGCTCTCTAGGGGCTAGTTAGTAATGTTTCTAAGTGATATCTCTCATGTCTTTGCTTCATTAATCATCCTTTTATTTAAAAAAGGCAGAAAAGATAAGTGTGCATTTGTATTTCAGTATTTAAGGTTATAAAGGTGACCATAATTATAGGCATTTTGTTATTGATGTCATATATTTGTTATATATATTAAGGTAAAGCAGAATAAAATTTATTTAATTATATATATTTAAGGGGGTACACTATGATTTTTTAAAAAATGTATTTGGTACAGGCTCTCACTATGCAGCTCTGACTCTAGTCATCCTCCTGTTTTCAGCCTAACCAGGGCTGGGATTACAGGAGTGCACCACCATGCCCAGATTCCGTGGCCAGCTCGATGTGCGTGGGGGTGAGGCCAGTGAGCATGTAGTGATGGGGATCAAACTCATCTCTGCACTTGCCTAAGCAGGCATTTAGTCTGCTGAGCTACCTTGCCAGTGTTTTGTTAAGACAGGGTCTTGCTTTAGTCTAGGCTCTTGAACTTGTACTGATCCTCCTGAAGCTGTTACTCTCTTAACTGGTTAAAAAGCTAATACATGTTGGATGCTGTGGATTTCTGTTCTCAGGTCCTTTGATGAGAGGCCAGGTTGCTTTTCACACAGATGCTATGTAGCATGGCAGTGTGTGAGTGTGGTAGATCACCAACCCGTGTTTTGGCGCTCTTGAGGGCATAGCTTGTCACATATACCACACGCGCTGGTAGATGTACCATGTTACATGGTGAATGTTTTGGGTTCTGGTTTTACCATGTATTTGTTTAGTGATTAGGTAAGCACTTAGGGAAAACCCCAAACAATGCTATTCTCATCTTTCCAAATGTTGTTAGGTCCTCCCACTGTATTCCTAAAGAGGTTGCCAAAGATGTTTTAGCTTTCCCCTTACTACTTTTTCTTGATAATTTAAAAAATATTTTTATTTACTTTATTATGATGACCTTAGGCTGCCTGATGGGTGTTAGGCTTAAACTTTTAGGCTTTCATTTTTCTTTAGTTTTTTGAAACAGGATCTCATATAGTATAGGCTGGTCTTGGGCCCAGTATGTAGCCCAGTTAGTCCTCAAGCTTATGAAAATCCTTCTTTCTGAGCTGAAATTATAGGCCTGTGCCACCACGCATGGCCCAAACCTATAGGTAGGCCAGTGGTGGCAAACTTATGACAGTTGGGCCAAGTTACCCTAGCTGCCCAGCATTGGATAAGTTAATTTTTTTTATACCAAAACAGTATTCAGGTTTAATTACAATGTTGGCACTTTGCAATAGGTAAGTAGGTTTGGGTTGTACTTTGGGCACTCAGTGTGTAAAAAGTTTGCCTTCTCTGCTTTAGGCTTGATTTTTAAATAGTTTCATAAATAGATATAAAAGATTTTCTTATTTTATGATGGTGAATTTCATTTGTCTTGACTATTGATGTTGTAGTATCTTTTTTCCCAGTAGGACAGTTTTTCTAATCCGTTGGAAGCTTAGAAATCTAATTATCAAACTTTACCACTGTATTGAAATTAGAGTAAATAATACAAGGATTTTAGTGGAAAATAAATTCACTGTTTTTCCTGTGGGCTGTTTGCTTCATACTCATGTGTTGAAGCCGGACCTACATATTGGGTAGGCAGATTAATTAATACCAGAAATAGAAATGAGACAAGCATTCAGGTTCTTCATGGCTTCTGGTATCATATGGTTTAAAATTTTAAAAAATAGCGAAACGATGCTTTTTTCACATCTTTTAAAATGCATTTGAGAAAGAATGAGTTGACTCAAAGATTGCATAAAAATAAGTACGGTTCTTATGCTGCATGATAATAAAGTGACCATAAAAATGATCATGCTGTTTGATGTGTTTGCATGTACCTGTACTTCCAATACTTGGGGGACTGAGGCAAGGATGGTTGCTGTGAATTCAAGGCCAGCCTAGGCTACCTAGTGAGTTTAAGGCCAGCCTGAACTACACATGGTGGGACCCTGCCTAGAAAAACAAACAGCAACAAAAATGATTATACAAGTTGATACTCTGTAAAAGGAGTTTTCAGAATCAGAGAGGAAATTATTATTTTGTAACCTTTAAAAAAACATTTAAATCTCAATTATAAAATTATAGGGAAATAAAAAGTAATGACACTATGTAAGACTTAAAACAATAACATTGAGACATTGTTTTGTAGAAACAACTCAGGATATTGCACTTGCCAGGCAGGCATTCTGTTGAGCTATATCCCTGGCCTGAGAATTACAGTGTTTTGTCTTGTTTGAGGTAAGATTTATCAAGAGTAATTGTGTGTGTGTGTGTGTGTGTGTGTGTGTACGTACATGTAACTGCACCACTGACTACATCCCCAGTCTGTTTTTTAGCTTGACATAGTGGCTTAGGCTAGTCTTATACTTGAAATTCACCTACCTGTGCCTCCTGAGTAGGTGGGCTTATTATAGGCTTGTATTACTGGTCCCACTGAGAGTTGCTTAATAGTGTTTTCCTTCTTATATTTCTATGTCTTGGTGGCTCTCAGCACCCTTTACATCTTTTCCATGTCTTATTGTTTCCAACATTTTATTTGTCCTTTGTAATTTTTGGGGGGTTGGAGGGATGAGGGAAATGCCAGATGGCAGTGTTCGTAGCTTTATTTAAGCATAAATAAAATGTGTTCCTGTGCTGTTCATTTTCTTTTCTGTACAACCTAGCATTGATGATTTTGATGGCAGTGGGATTGCTCTTTTTCATGATGGATTTGAGGTTTTGTGCATAGTCTCAGGAGATTTAAGATTTAGCATTTAGTCCTTGAGTCATGGACCTGAAACTTCAGGAAGCCACAAGTAGTGTGCTCTGTTTTCTTATTGCTCCAAATGGTGGGCATCAAGATCTGGCTCTTGAGGGCTCGCCCCAACCAATTGTCAGCAACTCTGGTTCTGTCACTTAGACTTAATTTGGACATACAGATCTGACTACTGCTGGATGAACTTCTAGTTTCTCTTTCTGATGACCTTGGGATTCCAAGTGGTTTGAGGTCAGCCATGAGGTGTAACAGATGATATAGCTTTCACCTCCACAGGCAGTGTGGGAAAGAAAGTGGTCCTTTATACTTACTTACTCTTTTGATAGTACTGTGAATTGAACCCAAGGCCTTTGCACTGAACTATATCTGCAGCTTTTTTAATTTTGAGACAAATCCTCACCAAATTGTCTAGGTGAGGTGAATTTTCTTACCTTAGCTTCCTGGAATGCTGCGATTTACAGGAGTATGCTACTGTACTTATTTTTTTTTTTACATTTTTAATACCATGAAATATCCAAGGTCATCTTTAATGTGAACTGTTTTCCTGATGAACTTTCTCTGAGACATCATCCTTTTTATCACAACTTTGTTCCTTATTGTGTTGACATGCTCAGCCATGAATCCAAGACATTCAAACCCCAGTAGGAGTAAACTGGCCATGGGGGCACTTGCCTGTAATCCTAGCAACCTGGGAGGCTCAGGCTGGAGGTTTATTTGTGCTTGAACCCCTTCTGGGGAATTTAACAATTTGGCAAAAGCTCTTTCTAAAAAGGGATAGAGATGTGGCTGATGCTGGGTCAGTCCACAGTGTGGAACATGGTTGGGGCAGGAACCCTCCCGTTGTCAACATGGTCACAGTCAGCTGTGTCTCCTGTGGTTCCATTTACGCTGGCTTTGCATTTCATCTCCAGCATTATCACTTTTCATTTTTGCTGCATTTCATTTTATTTCATATATATACACATATTTTTGAGATGGAATCTTATTATGTAGCACAGGCTAACTCATAGCGATCCTCCTGCCTCAGCTCTAGTACTGGGATCACAGAAGTGCACCACCATGTCTGTCATGCACTTTCATCTTGGGTTGTCCATATTTGTAAAATATCTAGGTTTATCAGCAAGAGACAGGAAATACAACTGCACTTGGGAATGTTTGTTGTACAGTAGCTATTTGTCAAAAGACTTTCAGGTTGTAATTTTCACTGCTGTTCATCTGTTATTTATGTGCCAATTTATGAGCTGAAGAACTGACAGTAAAATTTCTACTTTATGTAATTACTCCTAGTTAATATATGATTGCTGAAATTTGAGCTGTGTTGTTAGGGGGCTGGTGTTAATTAAAACCTTGTTGAAACCATGGTAACTTAAATTTGTGCATATCAAAAACATAAAACAGGAATTCCTCCTGTAATGTAAAAAAGAAAGTTGCATTTAGATCTAGAAAAAGTGAAGGTGTTAATGGGACTGAGTCTGAGAAATTTATACAGTAGCATACACTCTTGTAAAATACTTTTACTTTAAAAACAACTAAAATTTTGGATAAATTTTTTTATGTATGTGTTTGTGTATACTAAGGATAAAGGCCTGTTTCTCTCTATCTGGTAGTTCTGTAGCTGGAACTCTTGACCTTTGCAGTGCCACCAGGTCTCCCTGTCTCCCTGTCCCCCTATCCTGTGTTCCTATGTCTCCTTTAAGAAGTTACTTATTTTGACAGAAGGACTTGCTGAATGGCAAAGTTGCCCAGGTTGCACTCAACCTTTCCATCCTCCTGCCTCAGCTTTCCAGAGTGCAAGGATTATATGTGTGTACCACAACACCTAGCTGCTGATCCTTACTTTGCTTGCTTGCTTGCTTCCTTCCTTCTCTCTCTCTCTCTCTCTCTCTCTCTCTCTCTCTCTTTTGGTACAACCAGGGATTGAACTCAGGTCCTTGCACTTGCCAGGGAAGCATTTATTCCACTGAGCTGTCTCGCTGGCCCCAATCCTTACTTTTCTACATCATTAAATTTTCATGTGATTTACCCTGTTGTTTTGGGGAACTGATTAATTCTTTCTGGGTGTGGTCCTTCACAGATGCTTCTCTGTAGACATCTGTGAGGATTGCTTTTCCATTACTGTAGCAGAAGAGATTGTGGAGTTGTAGGTGAGAGGTGCAAGAAGGAATGGTAGAAGGAAGCATGCAAGTAGCAAAATGATTCACCCTAAAAAGGCTGTATTTTTTTATTGGTGCATGTTTGTGATGCATAATATATTCATCTTGAGTTGGTAAATGTGCATATCACATCTTAGTGATTATTATTATCCCTTCTCCTCTGGCCTTTCTCTTCCTGTCCTTAGTCTCCAGCCCATCTTTACAGTCTGCTTCCCTGTTTTTTGTCAGCTTTCTTTTATTTTATTCATTAAATTATTTGTAGTTTGGATTTCTAACTGTATGTTACTTCATTTGGCATTATGGCCCCAAGATCAGTTTATTTTCCAACAAATAATGCATGGTTTTTTTTTTTATGTGCAGATTTCACAACTGGGGGGAAAAATAATTACCAAGATATTTCTGTTGTAATATTTCTAACATTTTGAAGACTGTAAAGAAATTTAAAATTGTCTCTTGTGGGCATGGTGGCACGTATCTGTAATCCTAGCATCCAGGGGGCTGAGGCAGGAGACTCACCATGAGTTTGAGGCCAGTCTGGGCTATACAGTTCAAGTTAACCTTAACTATATAGTAAGACTCTGTGTATAAAAACTAAAAATTGGCTCTAGTTCTGTCATTCGGATGTAGCCGCTGGTTATATTTTGGTGTATGTCCATCCATACTTTTTCATACGTGCACACACAATCTCGAACTTTTCAAAAATATGTTAAAATGTTGGTCTTAACCATCCAGCAGAAAAGTATTATACTGAAGTATAAGAAGTAAAACCATATTATTATGCTGAACTGTAAAAGACTCAAGTCAACAACTTCTGACACTGCCAGACATATGGAAAACCCAATACTGTTGTGGACTACTGGACTATTGGGAATATTTTGCTGAATTCCTATAATATCTAACTGACAAAACTAAATGAAAAGAGGATACAAATGAATGACCATTTTGTATCTGTATATTCAGAATAGTTAAGATAGATATATATCTACATTGTCTTAATTCAGTGAATAGAGGGATCTGTTCTAATAGTGTTTATAAATAGAATATGTCTGCATCTTGTACAATTAACCACTAAGAAAATAATATGCAATGTATTAATTATTGAAACTGTCCTACTAATTTGATTTGAAACCGTCTCATTGCTATTTGTTTTTCAATAAAATTTTGGAAAAAATATATTAAAATGACATTATATTGTAAAAGAATCCTCAATGAATTTCTAGGGTACAGACACATTTTTAAAGTTTTTCCAGAGGCTGCATCTGGCTCTCACACTTGCAGTCATTGCAGTGCATTGTGCTCTGTAGAGACAGCACTGGGGCAAGTGAGAGCTAGAGCATCGCTGGGAGACTGCCTTGCTGAGGAAAAGACAATATGGGCAAAGGAGATCCTAAGAGGCTGAGAGGCAAAATGTCATCCTATGCATTCTTTGTGTAAACTTGCTGTAATCAGAGTTTTCTAAGAAGTGCCCAGAGAGGTGGAAGATTCTGTCTGCTAAAGAGAAAGGAATTTAATTTGAAGACATGGCGAAAGTGGACAAAGCTCATTATGAAAGAGAAATGAAAACTTATATTCCTCCTAAAGGAGAAATGAAAAAGAAGTTCAAGGATACCAGTGCGCCCCAGAGGCCTCCTGTGGCCTCCTCCTTGTTCCGTTCTCAGTATCGCCCAGAAATCAAAGGAGAACATCCTGGCCTCTCAATTGGTGATGTTGCAAAGAAACTTGAAAGATGTGGAATAATACTGCAGATGACAAGCAACCATAGAAGAAGGCTGCTCAGCGGAAGGCAAAGTATGAAAAGGACATCGCCACCTACTGGGATAAAGAAAGATTGGAGGCAGCAAAAAGAGTTGTCAAGACTGAAAAAAGCAAGAAAAAGAAGGAGTAAGAGGGTGAGGAAAATGAGGATGAAGAGAAGGAAGAAGATGAAGAGGATGAGGAGGCCAAGAGGAGGATGATGAATAAGTTGATACTAGTGCAGTTTTTCTTGTCTATAAAGCATTTAACCCCCATACACTACTCCTTCTGAAGAAAAAAATAGAAATATAAGGCTGTGTAAGATTTGTTTTTGAACTATATAGTGTCCTTGTTTTGTATAGCTGACATACGACTGAATATGTGTTTAGATAATGCTGTCCTGGTGGTATTTTCAATAGCCACTAACCTTGCCTGGTGCATTATGAGGGTTGTGCATTATGAGGGTTGTAAGTAGGCATGGAAATTTAAAACAGGTTCTTATACAAATTAGGTATAAATGGGGATGGTAGTTGTTCATCTTTAGTTGTTTCTGATGCAGCTTATATGAAATAGTTACCTGAATACCACTCTGTAATTGCAAAAAAAAAAAAGTTGCAACTGTTTGGTTGACATTCTTAGTGTTTCTGTATGAATACTTTTGTTATTAAAAAGTTTTTCTAAATGCAGAATTTAACATAAAAAAAAATTAAGGTAGATACTACCTTACTTGATTGATTTCAGTACATGGACAGTATTGTTTCATCAAACCCACCTAATTTTACATTGTTCTGGGGTCAATTCCAGGTAAATATTTTAGTGTACATAGTTAACAGTTTAATTTTTTCCAGAAAAGTGTTTTAATTGTATATGATATTTTTAAAACCTATTTTAAAAACCTTAACATTAGGGATTAGATGCATATCTTAATTCATTTTCTCAGGTAATACAGAAAAATTCTAATAAAGTTAATTTGACTATGTTTATATTCTAGCAACAAATGTTAGTTCCTTAAAAAACATCTTTTAGTTTCCTTACCAGTATATGCCTTTGTAGAGTACTGTGACTGTTAAGGTGTCGTATGATTTATTTCCCCGCTGATATTTTTGAGATTGAAAGAGGCGTGATTAATAATGCTAATGCATTGTGGAGGCTTGAGCCAGGACTTGCAGTAGTGCAGTAGTGCGCACACCCCAGCGTTCAGACTTCTGCAAGGTGCGTATGTGTGTGGTGACGGCGTTGCAGTCAGAAAATTAGGTATGAGTGCATACTAAGTTGTTTTTCTTAAAAGAAACGGACAGTGTGCACCTATTTTTAAAGTAGTTTTAACTTTAACAGTTAAGAATTTATGTTTGTGTTAATATTTTGCAGCTGGAGAGTGCTGGAGGAGACCTTAAGGCTGGCCATCCACACTATGAAGAAGCTGTTGTCATTTTGGATGCTGGTGCTCAATATGGGAAGGTCATAGACCGCAGAGTGAGGGAACTATTTGTGCAATCGGAAATCTTCCCGCTGGAAACACCAGCATTTGCCATAAAAGAACAAGGATTCTGGTAAAATTTCTCATGTTTTTATGGGAGATTGAATTTAGTTTGTTGAATATTTATTACTAATTCGCTTGGGCACTGACTGAATTGTTTTTATGGGTGGGGGTAGTAAACCGAGAGTCTTATACAGGCTGAGCAAGTGCTTTGCCATTAGAGCTCTACCATTGGCCCTTGATTTTATTTTTCTTTTAAGAAAACAGAATGCAGAATGGTTTTGTAAGAAATTTTTCATGGTTCAGATGGGTAAGAACAAAAGGAAAATTTAAAGTTTTCATTAAAAAAGGTTACATTATTTTAACTATAGTTAAAACCTTAGCTTGACTTTTTATGTTTTATAGGATTTGTGGATCAAAGTTAGCTGTTGAGGTGGTTTTAATCATTCATCTTCAAACATTTAGTCAAAGGAAAATACACAGAAGGTTGGGTGGACTATACAAGGGAAAAAGTATGTGTACAGTAAGTATTTTGCTTTCTATCCCAAGAGGCCAGTTTTAAAAGTATGAAAAAGATTTTAACTTCAATATAAAGGCAAATTCAAACAGCTTATACTCTTGGGATAGTCAAAACAACAACCAGCACATTTTCTTTCTTCAGCATTTCTGGTTAGTGCCATGGATTTTCTCATGGAGCTATGTTGTCTGCTGAGAAAGAATATTAGCTAGAGGGCAGGCAGCTGTAGTTTGTCTCCTAAACTGATTCTTAAACCTTAGTATTATGAACTTCTCCGACTTTTGTTTTTTTTAGGCAAAAGGAATTTATTAGACAAAATTTTTTACATTACATTTTCCAATGACAGAATAGCTGCTAAAAGACTGTTCAAAGATTTCACAGACATGTATACAGTAACCTGTGTTTTTGGTTTGGAGGTGGAATAAATTTGAAGTAAAAAAGGCAGTTTTAAATTCAGTTCTGTTCTTGTCTTAGGATACAGATTTAAAACAGTTTATTCTTTTAGTATAGAATTTTAGAGTAATGACTGGAGTTTATCTAATGTGTTGTGATTTACCAGGAAGAGCTAGGTTTAGAAAGATCAAAAAACTCAGAAATCTGAATGGCAGTATGAAATCCAGGCTGTATTATTTCCCTCAAATCCAAAACAAAGATTTTTTTTTTAGTCATTTAACTAAATGTCTTAAAATATAGTAACTAGATACAGTGCTTGACATCAAATCTAGTTTTGTATTATAAATAACTTATAAGCCTAGCTTGTGCCTAGTTTGTGTAGTAGTGAACATTTTAACACTGTGGTTTCTGTAGTACTCTAATGCTTTCTGCTGAAATAATTATTTGATTGCACTTTATTCTGCAATAAATGTTAGTTTTGTAACATAAGAGATAGCCTTTCTAGTTTTTTGAGATAGTCTTTGAGTACATGGTTCATCTGGCCTTAAGCTCACTGTGTGGCCCACAGGCTGGCCTCCAACTTGCAGCATTCCTCTTACCTCAGTCTTTGAGTGCTGGGATTATAGTATGTGCTTGAGAGACATTTTAAGCCCCTTGTTTTTAGAACCTTAGTCTTGGGCTAGAGATGTTACCTAGCATATGTGAACTAGGTTGTACCTAGGTGGTGAACCTGTGACATGTATGTCATAGCTGGCTGTTTATTATCACTGGAAGCTCTAAAAGGTTTGCCATCACTATTCTAGGTTCAGTCCTCTGCACTGTAAAAGGAAATGGTATGTGTGTGTGAGAGGGGTCTTGATAATTAATATTTGGAATGACTTGGGCTTGTTGAGCCTTGTAATTATGTGAGTTTCACAATAGCAGGGGAAGATCAGAATGGCAGGTGTAGAAAGAGAGGCCCAAGCAAGACTGATTAACTCTTCTCAAGACTTAGTGAGATAAGCCTTTTCATAATTGTCTTAAGTACTCGTTGAGTTCAGTCCTTGACTGAGTCCATTACATATATTTTTAATAGTGCTAAGAATCTTAGCTTCCTTATGTTGTTTATGATAGGTTTTGATGGTGTTGCATCAGAGAAATAGGCAAAAGGAAAAGGGGAAAGGGGCTTTATTATAAACAGAAGGGGGCTTCATTATCTCGGAGGACATGGAGAGAATTTGGGAAGATAACGAATTCTCTGGATTGGAACAAAGGGAGGCTGAGGCTTTTATGGCCTTTTGCCAGGGGTGGGGTTTGAGGGGGATGTTTAGATGTACCTGAGGAGCTGACTGGGGCCTTCTCTGAGGTGGCGGGAGAGGTGAAAGGAAACTGCATCCTGGGCTAAGTTGGAGTAGAAGGGGGGAGGTGGTCTCTGGGAAGATAAGCTGTTGTTTTAAGGGCTTCAGCCATATTGCATGACTACCATAATAATTCAGCAATTCATACTAGGACATAACCTGTCAGTTTAGTCGGTTCATGAAGGATGCTGAGAGTCCCATGGTGGTTATCCTTTATAAAATGAAGCCAGTTTAACTAAATGTCTTAAAATATAGTAACTGGATACAGTGTTTGACATCAAATCTAGTTTTGTATTACAAATAACTTATAAGCCTAGCTTGTGCCTAGTTTATTTTGCTAGTTTATAATACAAACTAAATAATATAACAAAATGTCAAATTTACAAAGACAATCCAGCAAGACATGGCATTGCAAAATACATGAATATGAACTTAGTAAAAGTAAAAAATAAAAAAAAATAATAATGGTACATGTTCAATATTCTGTTTCTCACAAGTGTTGGAAGATCATGACAAATGGTATCTTTAAGATAATAATTCTAAAGGGTATAGGAGTCACCAGATTCATGCTGTTTCTTGGATTCACTCTTGGCATAGCTACAAATATAATTACTCAGTATTAGCAGGCCTTCACTGTTAGTACTGTGTAATTATAATGAGGATATAATGAGGTTTTAAGAGGACTTGATTATTTAGTATGTTTTTAGCATTTTTAACTTCTGTACATTTAAGGAGCTAGGTTGTACATCTGGTGACTCCTACACACTTTAGAATTATTATCTTAAAGATACCATTTGTCATGGTCTTCCAACTCTTGTGAGAGGTAGAATATTGAACATCTGTCATTATTTTTTATTTTTTTACTTTTACTAAGTTCATATTTATGTGTTTTACAATGCTATGTCTTGCTGGATTGTCTTTGTAAATTTGACATTTTGTTATATTATTTGGTTTGCACTATAAACTATCAGAATACTTATATTTTTACAGGGCAGGTAACCACTAAATAAAAGTAAATTTAGGCTGAATTTATTTTTATGTATATTTTGGTTAGATCTTATAATTTATTTTCCTTTGAAATTAGGCAAATCAGGTTATCTGCAAACTGAAGCTTATAATGAGGATTGGGGGTACCTCAATGTGTGCTTTCATGGTGAGTTGGCATAGGAAAACTGGAGAGCATGCACAGTCTGAAAGGATCCAAGAAATGGCACGCCTCTCTGTGATTCTAATTATATTTGTAGCTAGTTAAGAGTGAAGGCCTGCTAGTACTATGTTTTTCTTTCTAAAGAAAATCCATAAATAGCGAATTTTCCTGTAATATTTCTAATATTAAAATGTTTAAGTTTTTTTTAGTTAATATTGGAAGTTAAATAAGGTCTATCAGTGGCTAGGTGAGTAATGTGGGCCTCAGTTCAAAGCCTCCTTTAGTTGTTCTCATAAGTTAACCCCTAGAATCCTCTGCAAATTGTAATGGAGTTAAATTACAATATTGGTGTGAGTTCTGAGAGCTGACAGTATTAGTACAAGGTTCTTTCTTAGTTCTCAGGAAATTATTGAAAGTATTAAAACATTGTTAAAGGGTGGAGTTATATATAGCTCAGTGATAGAGCACTTGACCAGCATGCACAGGCTCCAGGTTCCATCTCCATGAAACCTTTCTCCTCAGTTACTGAAGTAGTAGTTAGAATTTTTTTTCTTCACTGAGTTTCTTACTTAAATCCATAGTGCTGTTATCATCTCCGGAGGACCTAATTCTGTGTATGCAGAAGATGCTCCTTGGTTTGATCCAGCAATATTCACTTCTGGCAAGCCTGTCCTTGGGATTTGCTATGGCATGCAGGTACATCTATAAAATTGACTTTGTAGAAACTTTTTAAAGGCTTTTCAGACTCTTTAAGTTGTGTAAAATTTTAACAGTTGGAGGTACTGATCTTTCAGCTGTGTTGCAGTTATGAACTGGAACTATCTGAGGCAGTAATGTATGAGGTTCTTTAAGAATAAAGAAGAAATCATTCAATTTTCATTTAGCAAATAAGGAATGATTGCTCTCGATTCACACACTTCATAGCCTGGGGGCTATGAAGATACCTGAAGACTTGGGAGAGAGTGCGTGATAAAATGTTAATTTTATAATCATACTAGTTTGAATTCCTGGATTAGAAAATGTGGGAGAAAATGACAGGTGAAGCAAAAATTAGATGAGGGCTATGTAATGGAAAGTTTTGTAGACCAGAAGTCAACAAACTGTGGTCTTTATGCCAGATGTGACCCCCTGATTTTTTGCACACTTTCAAGCAAAGAATGGTTTTATATTGGGAAATTAAAAACAAGTTATGTTTTGTGATAAGTGAAAATGTAATAAAAATTGGAGTTCAGTATTTACGAATAAAGTTTTATTAGAGATGTATTTATATCTACCCCATTAAGATTGTCTGGATGCTTTCAGGCTATAATGGCAAAAGCTAAATACTTGAAGTAGATGCAGCAAAGGCTTCAAAGGCTAAATATTTACTCTTTTGTCCTTAGCAGTCCCCACTGTTGTTGCTAGAGAACCACTAAGGAGTTTAATTAAGGACTAATGGTCACTTCAGAAGCTGTCATCGGTAGATCTCTAGAATGTAGACTGGAAGATGGACAAAACTAGAGGGTCAAGAAACTGATAAATTGTAGGACTATTTCCATGGTTGCATGTTGGTTAATGTACCATAGGAGACATTTTATGTCTCAGTTAGAAACATACTGACAACAAAGTTAGCAAGTTGTATTACTGAAACCTTTATTATGGAAAGGCTTAGTATGAATGGTAAGAAAGAAGAAAATGTAGAGGTGACAGCATTTGCTAATAGTTTTGAAATGTATTGCTTTTTGAGACAGGTCTTATTATGTAGTTCAGGCTGGTCTTGAACTCACTGTGTAGTACAGGCTGGCCTGAAATTTGTGGCATTCTTCCTGAATGCTGAGATTACAGGCCTGCATCACCATGACCAGAATATGCCATTTTGATTTAAAAGAATGACAATTATTTAGCCCACTGCCAGCTTTTCTATTGGGGCCTGGGTCACCTTGTATGGTGCATTGTTATTAACAGACCTAAATTCGGTTGTGGGCAGACGAGTAATAATGATTACCTGAATTCTGTTGTGGGGCAGATGAGTAGTAATGATTAGATCAGATTTAGTGTTCAAAACCCATCTGTGTAGTTACCGGCTGTTGGTGCAACTTCTGGGTATCTATAAACAATAAATAAGAGAAAGAACAACACTGGCAGGGTCAGAATGAAGAGACTATTTAAGATAAGAATATAGGTATATGGGATTTAAACAGATGTGCTTAATTCAAGGCCAGATTTTCTTGCTTAACCTATCACTACACCTTTATTTTGCAGGCTTTTAGCCTCCTGTGGGGCCAAAGATTAAATAGATTGGAGGAATTTGTATTAGTCTGAATTCCTGTCTTGGTACTGTGGTTCTTAGCTGTTCTGGCTTTTTTCTAAAATCAGAAGTTTTGATTTATGTATTCCATTTGTATTTGAAACAGATGAACTGAAGTACAAATTTCTAATTCAATTTGGTTTTATAATCATGCTTGTTAATAGCCATATAATTATATATAATAATACATAGTTATTCTCAAACTTTTTATTTTGGGTACTGATTAACATCCTGAAACAGAAAATATAAATGATAAAACCATGATAAAAAAATGAGAATTTTTTTCTTTTGATTTATATTAATATTGGTTTTCTCTTTGAACAGATGATGAATAAAGTATTTGGGGGCACTGTACACAAAAAAAGTGTTAGAGAAGATGGAGTCTTCAATGTCAGTGTGGATAACACGTGTTCATTATTCAGGTATTATAGTTTTAGATGACTAGAAAAAGTAGATATACAATTTTAAAGTCAGTACTGCTAGTTTTTTAAAAGTGAATGTTCAGTAGTTAAACAGTTAAGGTGCAGTAGTAGCCACACAGATATACTTGCGACATTTGCCTTCCATTTGTATGTTGAGACAGTGAAGAATAATGTGAAGCTAATTAGGAGTAAGGAAGGTGCTTAGGGAATGACTTGGAGATACCTGTGCAGTCTGAAACTTTTTGTCTTATGATGCCAACATTTGTATTTTTTTCTTTTCACTCTTCTTTATATGTGATGTGCAACTGAATGATGATTTGAACTATCCTGCCTTGATGTGCTCGCTTTGGCAGCACATATACTAAAGTGTCCTGCCTTGACGTGTATGTGTCAGTATTTCTCGTGCATTAGTGTTTTTCTGACCACTTAGCCATCTACTTACTAGAATCCTTACTAGTTTTCCTTTTCTTCTTCCTTACCTCTCTACATTGAAGTAGAACTGTCCTTTGCTCTACAGTCTTCTTAACATGTTACAATCAATTGAACATGCTTGGCTGTCCCAACAGGTGGCTCGTACCACTGGTGGTCCAAAAATGGAGCTGATCACATTTTTATCAGTACTTTTAACAATTAATAAAAATTCTACAAATGGGCTGAATCTGGTTGTTTTGATTTTGAATAATTACTGCTTACATATGAATATTAATAATACTCATACCAATTAAAATGATTGCAATAATTAGCAAAGTTTTTAAATTTATATTCATAAATAATTTATCAATAATTAATTCTTGGGGCTGGGTAGATAGCTCAGTAGAATAAGTGCTTACCTGGCAAGCACAAGGACCTGAGTTCAATCCCCGATTCTGCCACAAAAAAAAAAAAATTCTCTAAAATTTTTAAAAAATGTATTTAGTGTAGGGTCGACAGAGTCTCACTACGTAGATTGGACTGGTAGTGATCCTCCTGTTTTCAGCCTCCCAAGTGCTGTGATTACAGGTGCACGCCACCATGCTCAGTCTAACTCACTATCTCAGCATGCCCTTTGGCAGGGCCAGCCCAGCAGGCTAGAAATTGACCTCTAGCCACCATGTTTTGCCTAAAAAGGCGTTTTAGTCTGCTGAGCTATGTGGCCAGCCCTTAATTCTCTATAAATTTTAACATGGAAATCTTATGAGTAACCTATTGTATGTATTGTGTAGTACAACTTCTGTGCCACAAAGGAGCTGTATTATAATTTTTTTTTATAACATTTCAGTGTTTTCCTTAAGGGACTATAGTATGACATCAGGTCTGCTGTATCAGTGCCTTATTGTAATGAAAAAAAAAAGAAGAACCTCTGAAAAGTGGCACACGCTCTCCCGTTGGAGCAGCCGTGCATATACCGCTGGTAATTCAAGCTGGCAGGAACCATTTAATTAAAATCAGAATTGCCTGGCAGTGGCACATGAATTATAGCACCATTGTAATACAGTGAATGTATAATTTGCTTCTGTTGCTAGTTAATTAAGATGATATAGCTATAACATATTTAAAAATTGATAAATATTGCTCAGGGGTGCAGGTCAGTAGTAGAATGTGTGTTTAGTTTGAACCCCAGGGCCCCCCCCCCCAAGAAAATGGAAAGAAAATAGTAGAAAAATTGATTAGTCAGCTGTTTCCAAGCTTACTGAGTGAGCTGGCTAAAAGCTAAAAATTTGAATTTAATTATGTTTTTGGAGATGGCTGGAAACTTACATTTTAGTCACTATTTCTTTTGCGGGGGGTTCTGATCTTTGTGTAAACTCCATATGATACGACTATTGGTAAGCATACACATTTTTTTTTAAACTAAATTTCAGTTTTATTTTAAAACTACATTCTCCTTTAACCACATTAAATCTATAAAATGCAGGCCCTTAATTGATGGGCATGTACAATTATTTTTTGTTAGGCTTTTTGGTTTTCTTTTTCATCTAATAGTGGTAAAACTTTACACTTTTTTGTTAGCTTTTTTAACTGCTATTTCTAGTTTTATATGTTTTCTTTAGTAACAATTCTTTTTTTCTTTTAATTAACAAATAGCAATAAGACAATTTCAAATCAAATTAACAGGACAGGTTCAATAATTAATACATTGCAAATTGTTTTCATAATGATTATCATACAAGGTGCATACATGATTTAGTAACAATTTTTAGATTCCATTGACTTAATCAGTATGTCTGTTTCAACTTAGATTAGATGGCTTAAAAATTTTAAAACTGAAAGTTAAGCAGGCTGGGGAGATAGCCCACTAGAATAAGCATTTGCCTGGTGAGCACAAGGTCCTGAGTTCAGTTCCCAAACAAAACTAAAAAAACCCTGAAGTTATGAATTGTTATCTGAAGTAAAGATGGAATCCTAGTTTTTATATAAAACTGGCTATTTCTTCATTATTTTGGAAAGTCAAAAAAAAATAGATGATGTGTTTTTAAACTTTTTTAGCAGCTGGGAGTATATTATATTTTGGTGATAGAGCTCTTGACTATGTATGAATGGGGTTAATCTCTAATACCACAAAACAAAAAATTTCTGTTTTAAAGGAAAGATTAATTTAAAAAGCCAGTGTTCAAAATAATCTTACAAATCGAAACTCATTACCAAAATGTGTTTGTGATCTAGTCCTTGTTCAATTCTTCATTTTAAACAATTAAGTCTTGAGGACTTTCAGGAATCCTATTTGTGTGTGTGTGTGTGTGTGTGTGTGTGTATGTGTGTGTGTAATTTCTTGACGATACAAGAGATTTTAAATATATAGATCTGCTTAATATTTAATGTTTTTCTAGTTCTAAAATTCCCAAACTCCATTGTAACCTACACTGTTCCACAGCTCCAATGTCTTTTGACATTGGTATGCCTTGTCTTCTTGCTTTCTTTTTTTATGTATTCATTTTTCATTAAGTTTTTGCTATGAAGGTTAGGCTGGCGTTGAACTCTGTGTAGCCCGGGCTGTCTGGTAACTCTTGGTGATCCTTCTATCTCAGTCTCCCAGTATGACACTATGCGCAGGTTATTGTTTTATTCTTATTCCTTAATATTTAGTACCAAATCCTTACTCAGATTTTCTTGCAATATAAGCAGAATCTTTCTGTGATTAGTTTTTCTGGATCTAGGGAAAGACTACATATTATATTTGTGTTATGTATTACTTAAATCTGTAATAGTTAGGCACACCTCTACTTTTTTTGTGCTAATGGAGGTTGAACCCAGGGCCTTTGTTACATCCCTAGCACTCTTATCTCAGTTTTTAATTTGAGATAAAGTCTTGCTAAATTGTCAGGCTGGGCTTGAACTTTCAATCCTTCTAAATTAGCCTTTCAATGACAGGACCATAGGTATGTACTCCACTATGTTGGCTTCCCACTTTCTTATTAAATACCATTGATTTTTTGGTATTAGACATTCTCATTGCTACTGGACTGTCATTATTTTTAAGACCTTTCAGTGAACAGACTTAGGCAATAACTATTTTTTAGCAAGAGGAAATTAAATTATTAGTATAAATTATATCCTTTTAAGATGAAAGGTTATAAGGTTTTTACTTAACTCCTTAGATTTTGCTACTTAGTCAAGCTAGAAACTTTGACTACTACTTCTATTATGGTTTTAACCTATTACAGTGGTCCCTCATTTATCACAGAGGTTCCATTCCAGACACCCCTGTGATAAGTGAAAATTGGCGAAGTAGCAGTGTTCTATTTATTTCAGTATTTATATATATTTTAAGGCTTTATAAACCCTTCCTACTCTTACAAACCTTTCCCACACTTTTAAAGACAATTCTAATGTTCTTAACCATTTTCTAAACTCACGAACCTACGTAATTTTAACAATGTACATATACTTTATGATACTGAAAAATCCAGTGATATAGTGCAACATTAATAATGTCATTGTTGGTACTATTATTACCAACATAGGACTATAGTGCTCATGAAGTGTTAATGTCTGATATGATATACCTGTGTTCTTAAGATGAATCCTAATAGAGATATAGTTTACTGCTTTATTAAGGTCTGGAAATTATTTGTGGTTATACTACTAATTTCATATGTAGGCTTTCTTTGAGATTTAACATCCTATATTGGCTTTATTTATAATAGAACATGTAAATTATAGTACTGTTACACTGTAACCTGTTTTTATCTATTTTCTTCAGGTTTATGTTTGTAAAGTAAAATAACTTCATCATGTCTTTAAGGTTCTTGTGTGTAATTTGTTTTTATTTGGATGTTTAGGGGCCTTCAGAAGGAAGAAATTGTTTTGCTTACACATGGAGATAGTGTAGACAAAGTGGCTGATGGATTCAAGGTTGTGGCACGTTCTGGGAACATTGTAGCAGGTGAAAATTATGTTTCTCTATGAAATAATGTCTTCCTTATTTTTAAAAACATGGTAATTGTGGTAGGATCAATTGTTAATGAAAAGAATAGGGAACAGGGAGATGGCTCAGTGGAATAGAGCTTCCCTGGCAAGTGCAAGGGTCTGAGTTCAATCTCTGGTTCCGCCAAAAAAAAAAAAAAAAAGTAAATGAAAAGAATTAAGTATTAGAAGAATATCTAGAAGTCACATGTTGGTTTGCTTGAAATACTTTTTAAATGTTCAGCCTATCTGGTGGTGGTGGTTTATTTCTATAACCCTAGTACTCTGGGAGGCTGAGGTCCAAGGATTGCAAGATAAGTCTAGTCTGGGTAACTCAGTGATGGCTCAAGACACTGTCTCAAAATAAAGAACAAAGGAAAAACAAAACAAACAAAAATGAAAACTGGTGGTGTAGCCCACTTTAAAGTTGTCAGTTCAGTCCTCGTTATCACACAAAAAGTGCTTATCCTCATGTAAATGTTTCAAACATAAAATGCCAGTTTTATAACTGAAGAGAAATTTGAGAGGTATTTCTCTTCCTCTCCTGTTTTTTTTGTTTGTTTGTTTTCCATGCTTTTAAAGACTTGGATATCTATAAAACACCAAATAATATGTTAGGACCTAGGGGTCAAATTTGGCCTGTGGCCTGCTTTTTTCTTGCTCGGGAATTAAGAATGGTTTATATATTACTAAAGGGCTATAATAAAACATAGAACTGGGCATGGTAGCACACCTGTAATCCCAGCACTTGGGATACTGAGGTGGGAACATTGCTCCAAGTTTGAAGTCAGCCTGGGCTACAAAATCAGTTCAAGGCCAGCCCAAATTATGTAGCAAGATTCGTCTTACAAAACAAAATAAAAACAGAACAGCAATATCAAAAAACAGTGAATGTGTGTCTCACAAGGACTAAAACATTTACTATCTAGCCATTTGTAGAAACCACTTTTATTTTCTATGTGTTTGATGAAGAAAAGTTGATTTTTTGGCAGTTTGGAGTTTGGACTTGTTTATCTGAGTAACTAATATGAGTAATTACTAAGAGCACTGAAAATTAGTTAAAGAAAAAAAAAAAGAAGTGGGTTTATCAGTAAAAGTCTGAGATGCCAAACCTTAACACATTGACAAAAAGATTGGTTTTGGATAACCTGAGTTGAATAATCTACTTGCAGTAACTTAAGACTAATACATTAAAACAGAAATGATCAGCAGTGTGATGTTTTTAAAAAATACGGAGTACTTCACAAATTTGTCATGCTTGCACAGAGGCCATGCTGATCTCTGTATTATTCAAATTTTAGTATATGTGCTGCAGAAGCAACCACTATTTTAATTTTTTGACAGGGTCTTGCTTTATAGTTTAGGTTGGCCTTGAACTTACTATATAGGCAAGGCTGGCCTCCAATTTGTGATCCTCCTGTGTCATCCTCCCAAGTACTGGGATTATAGTGGTGTCCCACCACACCTGGCCACAATAGTGGTTTTATACTTAAAAGGCTTTAAATCTACAATGAGAACAAAAGTTTGCTACATTTATTTGTTCAAGAAGTATCTGAGTGCCTATCAGGTATCAGGCACAATACCAGGTGTCAAGGACATAAAAATTGGAAAACACAAAATCTCTTGATATTTCCTGTGTCAAGCAATGTTCACATTGAAAAAATAGTGTGGGAAATTGGGTGTTGCAGAATATGTATGATTAGGGATCTTCCTGCTTTGGTCTCCAGAGTGTACTGATGTGTACCAGCATGCTCAATTATTAAAATTTTAAAACTTTTAAAGTTGTATTTAGTACAGGGGTTGTTCAGGGTTTCACTACACAGATTGGACTCACAGTGATCCTCCTGTTTTCAGCCTCCCAAGTGCTGGGATCACAGGTGTGCACCACCACACCCAGTCTCAATTGACTTTTCAGCAAGGCATGCTGGGGATTGAACACCTTTCGCTTTAAGCAGGTACTTTAGTC
>PVKA01014425.1:0-10479 GCA_004027165.1 Ctenomys sociabilis
GACAAAGAGCAAAGACCTAGGAAGGGACGTGGTAAGCTGAAGGCTGCTTTAGGGGGCACAGGCTGCATCCAGCTCAGCTCTTGAAATTCCTGGGGGTCAGGCATAGAGGATGAAGAAATAAAGACAAGAGTCAGAATACAGAAAGCTCAAGTTAGGTGAAGCCTCCTCTCCTGATGGGAGAAAAGAACTGCCCAAGGACTGCAGCCAGTCTATTTATGCACTCCGGAAGGTTGATGTCACACGACACTCATCTGCCTATCACCTTGTTCACATGACTTACCTCCAGGGTTCCGGGCTGCTCCAGCCCCTCTGTGTAATTCATCTTCAGCCTCAGCTGGTCCCCTTAGGCACCTTGGCTAGAGGTACAAAAATCAGAACCCAGGACCATCTTATCTCTGACGGGGGCAAGGACCTCCAGGCCCACTAGCACTCTGCTTAGTATTGACATCTTTGGGCCCTTGTCTTTTCTTCCCCATCCTTCTTGTTTTCACCTCTAACACTATCTACCTTCTTGGTCCTTAGCAAGTAGAAAGCACTAATGGTTCCTGATTTTTGGAACTAGAGCACATAGACCTCCCACATCCTTAACCATTTGACTCATGATATCTAAGTGCCACAATTTCATGTCATAATCTTATTAATATATTTTTATGTAGTATACATTACATATTTTATTCCTTATTTTATTAATATTATAAGTAGCCCTGGGATTGCAGCCTGTAATCCCAGCACTCTAGGATTATGAGGCAGGAGGATCATAAGTTCAAACCCAGCATGGGTAACTTAGTGACTTAGAGAGGTCCTGTCTTAAAACTAAAAAGGAGGGGGGCTGGGTGGATAGTTTAGTGTGAAGGCACCAGGTACAACAGCAAGTATCAAGTACACACACATACACACACACACACACACAGATACAAAACATATTAGTTCAATCTGACAAGCATAAGAATACCCACAGGGAATAGCTTTGTGAGTTAGCTCTGTGCTACTGTAACAAAACATCTGAGAGCAAAACATAAAGAGGAAAGGTTTATTTTAGCTCATGGTTTCAGAGGTTGTAGTCAGTGGTCCCTTGGCTCTGTTGCTACGGGCCTGTGGTACAGTCATGGAGGGTGTACATGGCAGAGGAGTTTGCTTACCTCAGGGCAGCTGGGAAGCAAAGAGAAATAAGAAAGGTATGAGGTCGTGAAGAATATTATTTAACCTTTCATAAAAAAGAACATTTGGATGTGCCTTGCAACATGGATGAACCTTGTTATAGTAAGTGAAATAAATTGGTCAAAAAATACAAGGGAGCTATAAGGGCAGCACTGCAAAAGCAGAACAGAGCAGAGCAACCCACCAAAAGCACAGGAGGGTGAGCAGGAAAGAACGACAGCACAGATGTGGAGGAAGGAGGATGGCTTAGGCTTGGAAGCTGCAGAGAAGCACTAAAGGAATCCTACATTTAGCAGCAGAGAATTGCCTATGACCTAAATGAGGGGTGGAGTTGGGATAGAATGTGGATTGCAGAGGCTTGAGTGTGGGACGGGAAAGCAGGGCCTGAAGAGGCTTGGCTAGGAGTGGAGGGAGAGAGAAGATGGCAGCAGAGATAAGACAGCCAGCTCTCTTGGCTGATAGCAAGATCACTAGCTTTGCCGCTTTCTCAACTGCACGATGGCTTGGCCTCTTTCTGTAGATCTGTGGATTCCAGTGCTCCCAGGAACACCTGGCTCACTGGAGTGAGTACTTAAGGAACTGGCCTGCTAGTTGAGACACCATTCTCCAAAAGATTGGTTGGCTCAAGGAAACTTGTCACACTCTGGAAAACTCTGTCAAAACCAAGTATTTGGAAGTTCAGAGCTGAGGACAGTGAACTGCATAGAGTCCCTGTGTCTGCATTCTGGGTCTCCCCCCTCTGTCCACCCAAAGCTGGCCCCTCTACCAGAGATGCAGTCCTCTTGACACATTCCACTTGGTTTTATTCCATATATCCTTGGAGACTTGGTTTAGCTTCACCTTGGTCCAGTGAGCTGTGAACTCCCAGAAGACAACAATATACAATGTATATAAACTGTCCTAGGACAGTTTCAATAATTAATACATTGTATATTGTTGTCTTCATAGTGGTTATTCATAATACAATATGCAGACATGATATCCTGTCCAAACACTATTAGTACAAATCTTTCTTCTCACTGCATTAAGAGAAAGTAGCTGTGTATCTATCCTAACTATTTTGTATGCAATATTTATATTTCCTTTTCTTGTTTAGTTTTGTCACAGATGGGTATTCCATTGCCATTTAAATGTTGTAGGTGCATGAATTCAGCAAAATAATCCAAGATGGTCCAGTAGTCCATAATAGTAGTGGGTTATCCATAGGACTGGCAATGTCAGAAGTTGTTGACTTGAGTCTTTTACAGCTCAGTACATTAATATGACTTTAATTTTTATATGTCATTTTTACACTTTTCTGCTAGATGGTTAAGATCAAGGTAAAGCAAGACATATATAACAAGAAATGCAACTTCTGTATTTGACAAGGTCAGTCAAATCCCCTCAGGATTTACCCTGAATCCCTGTACCACAGCTTGTAGATCCTTTGTCAGTGTCAGCCATGTGGATGAGTCACAGCCATTGCTGGACCAGTTGCTCCAGAGAGCTTTTAGATCTTGAAGCCTCTACTCTTGGAGTATTGTGGGTGCTCAGTAACTGTCAAGCTGAGGAATGGATGGCGAGGAAGATTAGGTTGAAATTGCCTAATGAATAACAGAACAGAAAGTCCACTTAAAATTTTTTTTTTAGATTTTATTTATGTATTTAATTTGCTTGTTTAATTTTTTCACTTTATCTCTAATTGCTTAGAAAGCCATATTTTGAAAATTTATTTATTTATTTGGTACAGGGTCTCACTATGCAGCTTGGACTTGTGGTGATCCTCCAGTCTCAGGCTTCCCAGTGCTGGGATTATAGGTGTCAACTACCATGCCCAGTTTTGGTGGCCAAACAGCATTTCTGGGGCTCCAGGTTGGTATGCATGCAGTATCAGGGATTGAACCTGGGTCCTTGAATTTCCAGGCAGGCACTTAGACCACTGGGTTATCTACTTAGCCCTATTTTTTTTTTTTTTAATATTTTTAAAGACCAGATCTTGTTTTGTTTTCTTTCTTTCTTTCTTTCTTTCTTTCTTTCTTTCTTTCTTTCTTTCTTTCTTTCTTTCTTTCTTTCTTTCTTTCTTTTTTTTTCTAGTACCAAGGGTAGAACTCAGGATCTTGCACTTGCCAGGCAAGTGCTGATGCTACTAAGCTATCTCTCTGTCCTCCCAGGTTTTGTTCTGCTGGTGTTGAACTTCTATGCTGATGCAGTCCTCCTGCTTCAGCCTCCTGTATTAGCTAGGTGCATATCCACCATACCTGGCTAAACAAGGAATGTTTATTGAATGTTTGCCGGACATCCATTGGGTATGATGGGTATCCAAAAGGGGATGGGCCCCATCATATACATTGAAGCTGTTTTTCTCACAGCTCTGTTGGTTTTGATCTTTGTCTCTTTGGTGCAGAAGGTTGAACCCAGGGCCTCCCACATGTACTGTACCATGAAGCTTGACCTCCAGCCTTGTCTTCCTGCTTGGAAGGGGAATGGATCTTGTTCTTGGCCTCTGTGCTCTCAAAATTATTTGTTCATACTTGAAGCTGGCACATCATGCACAATAAATCTTTGATAAATAGAAGAATGAGCCTTTATTGCAGAACTCATAATACGATTTTTTAGTTCTGATGCATGATTTTTTTCTCTCCTAGACTGAGCTCTTGGAAGTCAAAAGCTGTGTTTCAGTCATATTAGTAAACAGAGATTAACACAGAGCTTTGCGCACAGTGGGTGCTGACATGTTGATTGGCTGAATGAATTTCTAACTGAGGTAAGAACAGTGCACAGACAGCCAACATGCTTGTACTCAACATTTCCTGTTCCCTCAATTTTTTCCATAGGAAGCCAGATGAAAAATCCATTTTTTGCTGTTGCTTTTAATGTGCTTGAATGCTTCTGCAGGCACCTTGACCGCATGCTACAGCAAGCAGGTTCTGATTACATCAGCAGAGGATTGGAGGAAAGCTCAGCCACCACAGCTCCTTGCTTTGTACTTGGTCCCCATAGAGGCTGGAACTGCAACTGACATGTAGCATTCTCTGAAGGGGAAAATCCATAGAGATGTGACCTGCTGTTACGACACAGTGATGCACCTGGGCAGGGTGAGGGGTGCTGAACAGTTAGTTGAGGCTGCCCGGATGAGCTGTACCTCTGACTCCAGCCCCTCATGAGTACATTAGACTCACCCTCAGTTAACAACAGAAAGACATATGGTGGGAGCTTAGGTTCTCATGCACAGTAAACATTCCTCCTCCATCCTTGTCCCACCTCCAGAGGAAATGGGTTCACATTAGCAAGGAGGAGGTTCTCAAATAGGCCTAAGAGGAAGCATGAGTGTTTTAGTAGGCATTTTTTCCTTCCTCTGGAGTAGAAATGAGTTTATCAAAGAAAAGAAGCTTCATCCTCTGTGCGTACCTCTCTGTTGCCTACCCTGGGAAGAGCACTGATGAGCCTTACTTGAACACGTGTTCTGACTTCACAGCCGGTGAGGAAATGCCCTCGGTAATGGTCCCCTTTATCACGTTCCCCAGCCTTTGGCTCCAGTTCCATAAATGGTAATGAGAAAGCCTTACCTTCTCATGATCTGTAGCTTGATTTCTCCTGGGCCTGGCCTAATTTCTTCCCTGCTCTCTAGGGAGAGACAAGGTTGTCCCAAAACATGTTGTATTTATTACCAATGAAAAGAACTGGCTTCCTCTCCAGCTATTTTTCTGCTCTGTATTATTTGTAAATTCCTACTCTCCAGCCTACGGCAAGGCAAATTTACAAGCTATTATTAGTAGCTGTGTGGAAACATCATATTCGAAATGTTTTCTGATAAAAGAAGGAGGACATTCTTTGTTAAAGAATATTTCAGAAATATTTTCCTTCTTTCTCCCTATTCAGCAGCTCCTTTTTTGTTCTCCTGCCCTCTTCCCTGAGCACTGCCAGATGCCATTTTTCACAGCTTGGAAAAACTGCTTTTTAATTTGACATTGTGTTAACAGTTATTAACTCTAGGTGGTGGGAACATAGGTTTTAGTTACAATATTATGTAGACTTTTCTGCAACTTTTATGTTTGTCAGAAAAGAACAACCCTGAAATGAATTGCTTTTCACCTTCTTTCTTGGGGTTACACTGGTGCTCTGTGATATCTCAGTTCCCAAGCTGTTAGCAGGACCACATGGCTTCCTTTGTACACAGGCAGATCTCAGTGTTCCAGGGCACTGTTTCTCCCATTTAACAACGGACGCTTGCCAACCATTCTTGCTGGGCCAGGAAGTGACCCACTGATACTAAAGATTAGAGAATAAAATAAGGAGATACCGGGTCCCCAGGGACCTCCCTACTTACCTCCACCATGGGTTATAGCCCAGAGGCTCCATTCCAGTCCCCAGAGAGAATAACTATATTTTAGAGGTGGACAGACTGCTGGGGTGGTCTGGGCAAGCACCACACCTTGATTGACCCTTGGGAGCTGGGGACTGGAACAAAACTGTTCCTTCCAGAGTTTCAAGTTTTCAGCTGGACTTGGTACCACGCTCCTTTAACATCTGTTAACCAAATAACCACATCCCTGTGTGTTTCTTTGGCATCTTCATTAGAACAGCAATTCTATGGCCTGCATGTTCATCTGAGTCACCCAGAGAACTTGTTATAACAGCTTCATGGTCCCCTCACCCCTGAAGCTTCTGTCTCAGGGGATTGAGATAGAGCTTAGGATTTTGCATTTCCAAGTTCCTAGATGCTGATGTTGTTGGTTTGGACCAATACTTTAAGAATCACTGATTAAGAAGATCTGATTGGTGTTTGCATCTTACCTTTGTGCTATGCTAAAAATAAAAGTCAGGACAAGAAGAGATTGGTAGTTTTATACAGTTCTGAGCTTTATCTATATTTATATGAAGTAACATTTGATCTCCACTACTCTAATAATGGTTGAGGGCTGCCATTTGAAAAATGTGTGTCCTTAGACAAATGGTACATTCTCTGGTCTTGTGTTGGTTCTCGTCACAGCCTTGCCTGAATTCCATCAACTTGAAATTTACCCTTCTAGATGTTTTTCTTACTATGTTTTCTAGACTATCCTCAAACTCCTGGACTCAAGTGATCCTCTTTTCTCACCTCCTGAGTAGCTGAGACTACAGGCGTGCACCACTATGCCCTACTCGTAGTCTAAACTGTTTTTCTTTGTTCCGTGTTCTGATACAGCATCTCTATGTAGCTCTAGCTGGTCTTGAATTTGCTAAGTAGTCCTGAAAACTGTATATCTCAAAATTTCACAGCGTAGTAGATACACATACTCAAGGCCATAGTTCGGAAGCCGGGCATGGTGGCGCATGCCTGTAATCCCAGCACTCAGGAGGCTGAGGCAGGAGGATTGTTGAGTTCGAGACCAGCCTGAGCTACAAAGTGAGCTTAAGGCCAGCCTGAACTGCATAGTGAGACCCTGTCTCAAAAAGACAGAAAAAAAAAAAAAAAACAAAAACAAAATCAAGGCCATAGTTCGGGGCATCCTCATTCCACTTACCCATCCCATCCTGTAGCAGTGCATCTCCTACCAGCTGGCTGAGTATGGGGCTGTCCTCTGCCCCTGCCACCCTCTCAGTCCATGGAGGACCACTCCTGGGGGGTTGGCAGCTAGACTCAACACAGCATAGACCAGCTAGCAGTGCCCGAGAGCTTGTGGGGTTCTAGCTGTCTTTTGATGTGATTTAGATGGGGAGTTATTGGTGACATGAGTAGAGCCACTCAGGAAATGGAAAATTCCCAATATGTGTATCCTCTGTGTTTGGAGGAAAGGGGGCGTTCAGGGGGCAGGGAGGAGCCTTTTTGTTTTGTTTTCATTGTCCAGTAAATTTCCCCAAATGATCCCTCCTTTCGATATTAAGCACTGGGAGGAAAATCCCCAAATAAATTATAATAATCTGAAAGCTTAATCAGCTGGAGAAGACATAGGGTTAATAATCTGCTATCTTTTTCTTATAAAACAATACAACTTTATTTTTTGCTTTATTTTTATTTTATTTATTTATTTATTTATTTATTTTTGGCAGAACCAGGAATTGAACTTTTGTTTTATTTTGCCTTAGACTACTGGATAGCCTATAGGGTTTTGTTTTAATTTTTTATCTTTTTGTAAGATGCAAATGTATTGTGCATATACTGTAATACAGTAATCTTTCTGTTGCTATTAAAGCTTCATATATGGGAAGGTTTAAATATGTAAAAATAGGGCCAGTGAGATAACTCAGGGAACTAAGCGCCTGCTTAGGCAAGCACAGGGACAGGGCCTCGTCCCACATGCTGCACCAGCCCTGCTCCTGGGCAGCCATGAGTCCTGGCATGGTGGTGCAGGCCTGTAATCCCAGTGCTGGGGAGGCTGAAAACAGGAGGATTGAGCAGCATAGTGAGACTTTGTACCAAATAGATTAAAAAAATAAAATAAATATCTAAAAGTGATATTTTTCCCTTACATTCATTTTGAGTGTTTTAGACCTCTTTTTGTCTTACCCAGTGTTGCATGGTTTTTGTTCAGGTAGTCAAATTAAAGACTACTCCTTTCTCCCTACCAGAGACCTTATATCTGGGACCATTTTTATGAGCTATGACTAGGGAATTAAAAATCTGGAAATAGAGTCGCATCCCAAATGCTCCTTGATTTTGGATGGGTTATTTCCTGGTAAACCCATGAAAAGTTGAAAATGTTATACATGGAAAATGTCCTTCCTACACCTCACTGTCTGAACAACCCAGTTTAGCAAGACAGTGCTATAGGTCTCCTGCTGTTCTCACTGTCACAAGAGCTGGCAGGGAACTGCATTTGTGCTACCTCCTGACATCGTGAGGCTGTGTCATCCCTCACATGGCTAACCTAGCAAAAGACCAAAAGTCGAGGTTGCTGCTCAGTGCATATCATTTTTTTGCATCATAATAATTTTGAAAAATTGTAAGTAGAGACCAGGTATGTATTTGCCAGGAAAATAAAATTAAAGGTAGTGAGGTCCTTGGTAGGTTACATTGTGTTTTAATGCACCTCACCATTAGATGGTGGTATAGGAATAGACATACTGACTTGAGGGCAGAGACAGTTGCTTCACCCTTTTTAAGGCTCAGGGAAGTCTAATCCATTCTAGTAGAAATACCAGGGTCTTGTCAGCCTTAACAAGGTAGAGTTGGGCTTAAGATTCCATGGCTAGTTGGGGTGAATGCTATACACTTCTCTCTCTCTCTTTCTTTCTTTCTTTCTTTCTTTCTTTCTTTCTTTCTTTCTTTCTTTCTTTCTTTCTTTCTTTCTTTCTTTCTTTTTCTTTTTTTCTTTGCCAGATCTGGGAATAGAAACCAGGCTTCATTAATGCTGAGTAAGTGCTCCACCACTGAGTCTCACCCCTGTTCCAGAACCTTGTTACCTCAGATGTGGGATAATTATCATGTAAGTCTAAGAATGCTTGGATGGGACTGGGGAGGATTGTTCTGAGTCTTCTTAGCATAGCTTTTAGCTGGCCTACTTTTCTAAATTTGGATGTTAGAATATAATGTATTGCTACCACCTAACAGAGCTACTGTTTATCCAACACTTATGCATGTCTTTCAATTAGTATTTAATTATCCCTTCCTTGTGTCTATCCTTTCCAAAACTGACACTTAAGAAACAAGCAAGGCTAGTGTTTGGCAACTTTTCTACCCCATAATTTGTGATGTGGGAAAGAAAAAAATTACTCTTCTTAGGTCTTGTCCCTCCTCACTTTCAAGAGCCAGCTGATCTTTGACATTAGCGTCTTCTGGTCTTCCGCAGGGAGGCCAGGGATTCTGTGCCCCAAGAGAACACAAGAAAATCAGGTCAAGGGAACTTGCATAGGTATAGACATTTTTAAGAATGGCACGTTTAGCTTAATTTCTAACATAATTGAAAGACTCTATCTGTATTACAAAGCTAATGGGGCTAAACAAGCCGATAGAAATAGAAACAAATCCAATTAGACCTAGTTTCAGTAAAGATAATGAGTACAAGAGAAGAAACCCCCACAAACCTGGAGAAATAAAGTGAACAGTGGATTTGCTTTATGAAAGTTTTCCTGAGTTAGGAATCAAGGTGATAAGCAGATTCTCCACTGGGCTTTATGAGCCATAGACTGGCTGGGCCAATTCATGGTACCTATGGGGAGCTCCATCCTCACCCCCAGCAGTTATTGTTCCCTTAGGAACAATAGGCACTGCCAACCACTCATTCATTGGGCCTTTGTCACAGAGTGTTTTGCTATTTAATCACAGGCTTTATTCTTTACTGTCTTCAGGGACCTCACATTGTCATATCCAGGAACTGACCTTTCACACCCCTAAGTCAGAGGCCCTCATAACGGCTAGCCTCACCCTCTAGCCTGACAGATTTACTGTGGGGAGATGAAGGTGAGCCAGAACCTAGACTGTGCCTCAGGGGGTTGGACACCTGCTCCATTTCCCTCATGCTGAGTGGCTGTCACCAACACAGAGTCACCAGAGGGCTGAGCACAGCCTGGGGGTCTTGAATGTCACAATGCTTGTGTGGCCAGAGTGCCTTTTTGCTCAGTCGAAGGGCACTCTACCTCCCTGGCTTCTGGGAAGGCTGAAGCTTCTCTGGTCTTGACAGGCCACGTTAACCACCCCATCAGTGGCCCCGCTTCAGGGAACACACACCCACTCCTCTCCCACAGCTGTTAGGAAATTACTTTTCTGAGAGAGCAGGTGCTTCCTCGGGCTCTGAGAAGTGCGCTCTGCTTCCGTGGGCACACTCCATCTGGCCACTCCAAGGAGGCTCCTTTGTTTCCTAAGTGAAATGAAACCTTCGCTATTCTGCCCTCCTGCTCCTCAGGCTCTAACTCAGAACCTTGTCTTCCAGCCAGCTCCCGGGAAGACTCCAGATACAGACATACATGGCATCTGCTTCTTGTGGGTATAAATGCGTGCAGTGGTATGCTAGTAAGTGTTAGTGATCAGCTATGGGAGGAGGGAAGGGAGGGAAAAAAGCTCTGACTTGTAGCCGTCACTTATTTCCATGGTGTTAGTGCCCTCGGACCTGCAGTGAGGGAACTCCTGAGGGAGACAGAGTAGACTGTGCAGAGAGGGAAACAGAGGAAGAGGAAATCGGGCTCCATTTAAGAAAGGGTTGCACTTTGACAGTAAGCACCACAAATGTAGCCCCTTGGCATAGAGTGGACGGGGAGTCTTTCTCAGTTGAATCCAAGACAAGGGTAAGAATTAAGATGAATGAAAGGATTGTAACAGAGGCCAGGTGACAACTGCTGTTTCCCCAGCTCTGCTCCTTCCTATGGACCTTGCATAGAAAGTGCTGGGAAACCTTGGAATAAATGTGACAGTTGTTACAGTTTATG